>JAECUM010003929.1:35000-183257 GCA_016617855.1 Megalonaias nervosa | reverse complement strand
CCCCTTTTGGAAAACCACCATTTCGGCGAATCCATTTTTAGCATAATTTTTCCAACTTTCTGTTAAAATGCATTAACATTAAAACAGTTTAATGACAAAAAAAATCATATACTTTGTGCCAAAAACAGCAAAATTTATCGCCGAAAATGTTTCTTGCGAATTGTCATTGAAAAGTAATGTTTTGCCTTATTGAATGAAGAGCGACAAAATAATAATTTCTGTCAAAACAGGACGAATTAGGCAAATGTAAATCAATAGCAACAATCTTTTTGTTCATAGTTCTCACATGAGAATGCATACAAAAGTAGCTTGCTAACAGATATAGATTGTAATAAAGACTTAGAGGAATGTGGACCATTTCCAGTTACCGAACCATAATGCGACAACATATTACCATTTACAATGTTTACGGGAAACAATAGTACTACAAGATAAACATATAGCAAACGTCAAAACACAGCTTTGTTGTGGCATAAACTATATAATACGATGATATTTTTTCCGGAATTCAGATTACACAGACACGGTGTTTAAATTAAGGAAAAAAAAAAAACCCCAATACTTTATGTAGGATAATACTGAAATACATGGAAGGTGGTGACGAAAAGATTAGGCAATAAATTTAGAAGTCCAGAAGATTGCACTATACTAGATGTCTTTCAAAATCTCTGAATATTATTACACTGTATAACAACGTTCATTATTAGTAATCCCTACAAAGTACTAACCGTGCACCTCTATACACTTATGATTACACAATTAGTAAATGAAAACAGCACTTCCTACCGCATAACGGCTCTCAAATAGTCTGAGCCTCAGCGAATCGTTGTTAAGGGGATTCAGCCAAAAAGTGCTTGGAGCTAAATAAGGGCTGCATGGAGGATGCTACCAAGTTTGGCCACACTCTGGAGGTGAATGTCAAGTGCCATTGGCAGAGTCAAGCACGGGTACCTGAACGATCGGAACTTTTGCATCGAAAAATACCGCGATTAAAACTATTTTACATTCAGACAACGTCAAACTATTTGTGGTCTCTGCTCGGTTTATCCGATTAAAACTTTATTATTTTCTCTTGTGTTTGGTTCAAAAAGTAATTCTATGCTTCTTCACCAGTGACAATCTCATTCAAACGTCTGTGGTCAATTTTTTTTCCAAATTTGGCGAGTAGCTGTTGGGCTATTTCAACACGAGTCTGTTTTTGAGCAGCCGTCAACAAATGAGGGACCGAGCTTGTACAAACCTTTCTACGCTTCAAAAGATGTTTCAGTACGTTAAACAGCCTACTTAATTAGTACATGTTATAATAGAAATATCTTTCAATGTGTATCGAATATCTTCAGCAATACCCCGCCCCCCCCCCCCCCCAAACACACACAGCAGGCACTTCCCGCTCATCAATCTCAAACGACGATCTTCCAGAAAGCGGGCCATCTTTCATGGATTCGCGACCCTCTTTAAAGCGATGAAACCACCATAAAACGGCTAAATAAAGTTGCCCTTGATATCAGCAAGAAGGTACACATCCATAAACTTTATCCAAGTAGCCCTTGATGTCAGCAAGAGTGTACCCTATGAGCGACCAGATTTTACAACATATTTCTTCTTCCGTTACAGATTTGTTTTTCCTTCCCCAACATCTTTACGTCACTGTCTCACTTACCTAAGTTACGTTACAAGCAAATATTTAGAGGTGTCCGGCACGTTTTATATGTAGCTGCAGATCATGTCATAAGAACGTTACTTTGTCTATCAATCGGGATTAAATTTATGGACAGGTTAAGAAAGAAAAACGTTATAACAAACAATCAGAAGTTTTCTTATACAATTCGTAGAATTAGTAAAAATAGATCTGTCTATATTAATGGAGCGACTACTAAGTATTTAAACAGAGATGGCAAAAGATATCTACTTCTTATTTTTCGGTATAACTCTGTCTCGTAACTTTGAACTCTTCGTACGGAAAACCTGATAGAGTTTGTTGCTTCTTTCTGGTACGTCTCTAAGGTAGCGGCAGTCAGCGAAGCATCGTCGATTGAGGTCTTAGCATGCACCGTTCCGATCCCGGACGGGAATCGAACTCAAGAATAATGAGGTCTAAATCAAGCGTATAACCACTTTGCTTTCCGTGCCTTGTCGGTGCCATTAGTTAACTTATTTTCATCATTAAACAGCAAGTATTTTTTGTCATATTTAAGAAAATGATTGGAGTAAGCCTGGTTGCATATCCGTTCTTCCAAATTTGATACCTTGATTTATAAAGTTATGTACTTCCTTGAAACTAAAGTGTAAACTTTTACTTTTTCCTACTTTCTAAGATCTTATATGCACTTTCTGTTGTTCGAAATGTTTGTTTCTTAGCTGTATCGTCTCTTCGTCTGCTCGTTGCACTGATTTTGGTTTTATTCCATCATACATTTCTTAATTGTACTTATTGTTTTCCTCAGCACAAAATACTCAATACTCACCGTTAATAACGAATTCTGTCTTTTTTTCTTGTCGCTGAGTTGTCCTTGCTGGAGTCATTATTGGATTTGTCTGCTTTGGCGCTTGCAGCGTTAATAACTGTTTCTTTGTCACATCATATGAACAAGGTCTTAAAAACGACTACCATCTTTCAAAACATTCTTATAACAGGACTTAATGTATGATTTGGAAGAACTGAAAGACTGAGAAATACAAAACTCAGAATTTATGTCAGAACCAATGGAACGTTTTAATCGGAGTAATTTCGAAAATTGAATTACATTGCTAATGAGCGGCAACTCATCTTCTGAAAGCCTATTTTAAAAAAAAATACTTCTTCACGAGTCAAATCTGCCTTGTAAATAGTTGCGTTAGTCGGTTGCTGTTTATATTATGGGTAAATTACTATGTATATTATGGATAAAATTGATGAAAATAAAAATTTTGAGTGGGATTTGTGAATACCTCAGGCGTAACATGTCTAAGTAATTGTACAAACCACAACGTATTTATCACAAGTAAGTAACTTTTTTGAAACCAGAATGATGTACTGGTGTTCTCCATAAATTATAAAGCTAAAAGGAAAGAATAGGCAAAACTTCCAGTTGATGGTACTTTGGACACAAGCGTATTCAGCCCGTAATTTGAGCGTATTCCGCGCGTAGTTTGAGCGTATTCCGGGTAGTCACTTTATCCAGTGCGTCCACGGTTATCTCCAGTTTGCCTGCCTAGCTCAACAAATCGACTTCCTGCCTTATGTTACCGACATCTGTTTCAAAGTAGTTATTTTGTGCTAGATTTGATCTTGATTTCTAAATATTATTGTTTCTATGTGCAGCTACCCATCACCGCATTCGCTTTAATTTGCTTTCTTAATTTTATCAGATCAATAAAATTTTACCTATAAATAATAGTTAGGAGTAAGCCTTTGAAATTGCAAATCACACCCAACTGTTAACCCACCAACCACAATTCGTAAGTTTTGTCCGTACTTCTAAATGATCAAGACAATTGTCAAGTCCTCAGCACAATGCTGTGGTTATAATTTTTGTCAAATTTAGAAAGCAGCAGAGAGAAAGACAGATTTGTTGAAGGCAATGAGATAGGTGGACGTACTTTATGTTAAAGTTTGATTCACAAATACAGCCTCAGAGATAAATTAAAAACAATTTATTTGGTAAACAAAGGATTTAAAAATGAACCAGATATATCAAATCTGGCAGTAAGTTTCTAAAGAGAAGACGAGACGTATATAGGTCTCAAGGGGAAAAATTACTTGTGGGCAGAAATAGCATAAGAAAATGGATGCTAATGCTGAAATTAGTTTGACATAGAACATTTAATGAAAGGTATATTTAATCTTCGCTAACCTTTTCAGAACACACAGGAAGGGTAATGTGTCCGATGTTCTGTGAAAAAGTCAACCGATATCCAAGATACCAAAAAGAACTTCGGAGAAATTATATTTGCCTTTGAATACACACATAGGTACTTTCGATCACAAAGTTACATCAAATTCAAAACAAAAAGAAGAAAAAAATGATTACATTACATATATTTGTTTCGGACGTTATGGTCTCAGAAGAAAGGTAATGTTGTTTATCAACTACTTCGATGAAACTGAGTTTTAAAAATTTACTTATTTAAACGTGTATGGTGCAAATATAGTGATGATGCTTCTAAAGAAAACAACTACCAAAACGAGGTCAGATCATGGCTGACTCAAACTCATATCTCGAACAGGATGTATCTAGGTTAACAAATAGCAGAACCGCTGTTAAGAAGCCATTAGAAAGATCTGAAATCCTGTATGTTTAGCTAGGATGTGGATATACTATCTTTGGAACACAAACTACACCGGTGTAATGAAACAGAACTTATTTTCGATGATGGGCAACGTAGGCACTTAAGTATATAATGCATATAAAATGTCTAAAAAATGGAAGCTTTGTGTCTAAGCTGATCAGACAATAATTGGCAATCTAATTACCAACAGAGACCTTTCTCGTCATTCAGGACCAGTAGAAACATTTCCATGACAAATTTTATTTCTTAGTTCCTCAATAAAGAGTGACAGTAAATGGGCCCAATTAGATCCTTATTTCTACGGATTTAATGTGAAATACCAAGCCATGTCTCTGTGCCTCGATCCGTCCGTGACTGTTATCCATATAACAGAGACACCATCTGAGAGAGAGAGAGAGAGAGAGAGAGAGAGAGAGAGAGAGAGATTGCGTATGTTGATTTAGAAGGATATATAGATGACATGATTTAGGATCCTGAACGCACCATCATCCCACCCCTGGGGAGGAAGGCAGGGGGTCAAATGTAACATTTTTACTGGTAATATAGACTATTCTGAATTGTGTTTCACGACGTTGAAGTAAATGAAACCTAATGTTTCGAATCCCGAATGCAGGCCAGAAGTGTGTCATGGTGCTGTGGCGATCGTGGGAGGCAAAATTAAAAACTGTACGGATATTTCTGATGGTTTAAATATTTAGTTTGTTATTTGGTTTCTATATCTGTATAGGTTTTGATATCTGTATAGGTTTTGATTAGTATTAATTACGTTGATATGATGGCAGAGTACTTGGGGTAGATAAATTGAACAGTAAAATTAGCTTACAATGACCTATTTTCTCCATAAAAATGTTGACGCACCTGGTTTACAAAAATATGCAACAAACTATCCGTACTAAAAAATATAAAGACGCAGCATTATAAGATAAATGAATGTAGTTTATTACACTGACAATAAACAATGTAGTTTATTACACTGACAATAAACAATGTAGTTTATTACACTGACAATAGACAATGTAGTTTATTACACTGACAATAAACAAAAGATAATGGTTAATTTCACATAAAAAAATACAGAACATTGTGTTGATAAAAACACTAAAATTCTATGACTTCTAACTGCACGTTAACTGCATCATCTACGCATATAAATGTGAATGTGCAATATGTGGCATTAATAAATTTTCAGGTGTTAACGATGATGATTATTATGTTGGTGTTTGTGATCGTAGTAAAAAATTGAAGTTTTGTCACTGCAATTTGTTTAGCAGCAGTAGTGAATTCGGTTTTATTTTAATTAGTAGTAGTCTTTAAAGGGTCATCCATAATAAGGTAACGTCAAAGAGAAATTTTCAGCTAGAATTTAATCCATATATTTATATGATTTTTAATTGTTAGTGAATTTGTAAATTTTGTCATTTTTTTTTATTTTTTACTCAGATCAAGAAGTTTAATATTGATACTAACGGGAAAAATTATTTAAATTCTGGCATCAACAGACATGTTTATGCTTATCGACAGGCAGCAAAATAAGGTAAAATGTTACCTTATCATAGTCATCTTCATGGTACCTTATCATTGACAGTATCATAGTACCTTATCATAGTCATGTTACCTTACCAGAGTTAGCATCATGTTACCTTACAGTCAGCATCATGGTACGTTATCATATTTAGCATCATGCTACTTTATCATAGTATCATGTTACCTTATCATAGTATCATGTTACCGTATCATAGTCAGCATCATGTTACCTTAGCATAGTCAGCATCATGTTACCTTATCATAGTCAGCATCATGTTACCTTACCTTATCATTGTTATCCTCATAGTATCTTATCATAGTGATTATGATAGTACCTAGTTATCATGATAGCACCTAGCCACCTTAGCATAGTCAACATCATGTTACCTTATCATAGTCAGCATCATGTTACCTTATCATTGTTATTCTCATTGAATCTTATCATAGTGATCATGATAGTACCTAATCACCTTACCATAGTCACCATCATAGCCACTTATTAGCGAAGGCCTCTGTTTTCTTATCTGAAATGTCATTGCAGCATGTAAGACAAACATCTTCGTCGTATTGTTGTATAAACATGGTTGCATATTTTTTCTCTATCCTTGCGAAAGCATACCTGATAACATTAATAGTGTGGAAGAAAAATACACACGCTCTGGCCTACTATTATATTTATTTCAATATTTTTGAAGAAAAGATAATAGTTCTAAGGTGATTTGTGGATATTAATGGGTGGTGAGTCTTGAGTTGCTACATTACCAAGAAGTTCAAGTGGTTCTAAAATCGGGGAAATTTTGAGTAGTTACATCACCATAGTGTTTAAATTTGTCCCAAAAATTTTAATCAGTGTGCGGACAAAAAAAGGAAGTTCCAGGTAGAGAATGCTTAATCCACAAGGCGATCTAAATGTATTGAAAACGCTTGTCTGGCATTTGATTTAACAACTGTTGTGTTTTATTGACAATAATTATTGACAGCAACCATTTTGCTTCATATGGCTTATGTTAAATTAGAGTGAGGACACCATTCAACCGTGTAACAGATGTTGAATTATAGCGAGGACCCCATTCAACAGATTAACATACGTTAAATTATAGTGAGAACACCATTCAACAGGGTAACAGGTTAAATTATAGTGAGAACACCATTCAAAAGGGTAACAGGTTAAATTATAGTGAGAATACCATTCAACTGGGTAACAGCTGTTAAACCAAAGGGTGGACACCATTCAACAGTGTAACAGCTGTTAAATCGGGGCTAAGACACCATTCAACAGGGTAACTGCTGTTAAATTAGAGTGAGGAAACCATTCAACAGGGTGATGATTGTGGTCATATTTGATACGAAAATAGAGCTCATTTGGAACAATTATTCTGCATCAGCAGTGGTAATTTTTGTTTCAGATAAATTTGGATTGCAGAATTAGAAGCAAGTGACACAGATGGTGCTCTTTAAATTCAAAACTCTAATTGTTATCGTTAGCCTTGTGAAATTTTAATGGAATGATGATAATGAATTAAACAAAAATATATAATACGCGTGAATTGGAATAAATGAATTTTACAAAGATCCTTCTCGAATGTTTATCAGGGAACAACCCTTCAGATATGTACTCTCTCTCTCTCTCTCTCTCTCTCTCTCTCTCTCTCTCTCTCTCTCTCTCTCTCTCTCTCTCTCTCTCTCTCTCTCTCTCCTTACTTGTAAGAACAAGAGTGATGTACAAAAGAAACTTTTCACTGTTGGTAAGTCAAACAGAGAGGAATGAAACAGACGATGAAATTCGACCATATTACGGAAATTAAGTAGTTGCTAAAACTTGAAAGTAAACATTTCTGTCCATACCGAATTATAAAAAAATAATTAAATGTCAGTTACACAGCGCAATTCACGACAAAAGTAAAAAAGATCTTGGGTTGGCTCTTATTCTCTCGGTTTAATAATCTCGGTGGATGTCAGTTGTACTCGGTTGTTGTCGTTGCTTCAAACCGCTAATTGAAGGACCAAATATAAAACAGTCAACATGTGAAGAGAACGCTCCCACCATCTGTCCACTTGCCTGGGAAGAACTATTGGAAACAATTATACTCCAGCCCAGGAGGTATGTGGTGAGAATGTCGGCTTAAGTAATCTACAGAAAACCTTTGACAGTATTAAATATCAAAAAATAACTGTCCGAGAATAAATAAACTTAAATTCATCGAAGACAAATGTAGCCGCTTTTTTGTAATATCATATACTGTAGGCATGGTTTATATAAACACCAAACCTTAATATAAAGATCAATTTGCCTCATTAATTTAAGCACAATGCGGAAGGAGAATTGACAAGAATTCGGCAACTAACTTTGCCACAGCATTGAGCGCAATGAAACCAACATAAGGAACGCTACATCTCTTGAACACACGGCCATGCTTAAAACAGAAGATACATCAAACAGTGGTATTTGGATGCATTAAAGCGCCGTTATGAAACAAAATCTATCCATTCAAGAGGTTTAATTTACCGACAGCGCAGTTATTTGTAATTTCATTTGCAAAATCTTTAATAACAGTATCAACTGAATTTTCTTTAAATTCCATAGGGAGAGATGCTTTGCCACATATATTTCTACAGACCTTAAAATATTGCCAGAAAAAAATAGCAATGTTTTTTTTTTATGAAAGAAAGTTATTCTGTTTAAGTAATCATGGAAGTTGTTATATCGGTGATAACGACATTAAATATTTGTAGTTCAACAATGAAAAAAAAATTCTACCACTACTACTACTGCTAATACTACTAATAATAACAGTAATAATGACCATTGTAAAAATCATGTGCATGCTTAGTTTAGTTCACTCTAGACTGTCATTATGTCTCCTCAATGATTGAAAAATACGCAAAAAATGGAAATAAGACATGAAGCTCCATGCCTAGGACACGATAAACACTCAAAAGCAGGTAATATCACATTGAAGATGGTTTAGTCAATACAATTATTGTTATGTATTGGTGACATCTATTCTAAAGAGCTTGGTGTTTTAATAACTCGATGCCGTCCTGACTTAGAGTCAAGCTTTCAATCGGAGTTACGGTCTTGTCCGTTACGAAAGCATGTTAATAATGAAGAACAACAAAATTTATTGTAAATATGTGTATTTACCGATGGATTTATAAAACAGTAGTTTATGTTATTCTAAGAACTCTACTTTGACCTAGGATTTTACAATATGAACAAGTATTTATAATTGAAATGGCAAACGATCAAGTTTTCCTTGCACGGTAACATTTTATGTGAACATTTGTTTTTACAATTAAAACATATTTCATAAACTTAACTTGTACACGCTCAATGCCAACAGCATCATGAAAGTTCCATACTTAAGAGGCGTATAAAAATTTGAAAGAAACTTATAAATCAAATACCTCCAGAAATTCTGTTGGTTTTGATGAAACATTTTTCAAATGTGAAATTAAAGTGTTTAGTGCCTTTATTTATTTACCTGCCAGGCTCTGTAATGCTTTGAAAACTTACTATTACTGGAAGAAAGCAAGACCAAAATAATTAAAGCTTTGAACAATTTCTGCTAGTTTTCCATGATAATACCATTTTTTAAAGATTGAAGAAAGGCAAATGTATAAAGAAAACATTTAAAAGTAACTCATTGCTGTTTCGATTGTTTTGCTTAACATTTGTAATCACCATGGTTACCTCATTGTCCTTTA
This sequence comes from Megalonaias nervosa, assembly GCA_016617855.1. NCBI lineage: Eukaryota > Metazoa > Mollusca > Bivalvia > Unionida > Unionidae > Megalonaias > Megalonaias nervosa. Next base: position 173,756 of record JAECUM010003929.1, on the reverse strand, counting down.
TATGTGAATCAAATTTACTAAATATAGAATCAACATTTACATCATAACGATGTTCCAAATTATCGAGATTTTCAACTTCTAAATTCAATTGCGTCGAATTTTCATCGAGTGTACATTTGTATTGGCGGTTAACACGATCTATTTTAATCACTGAAATAGACGATTTTCACAATTGGATCAGGACAAAACCCTTTCAGATCAGCGCCTTGGTAAGATGTTTATATCTAAAATTGACTGTGTCATTGAAATATTCATGAAAGGATCTGACTTTTACTATGGAATAACTGGGGGTTGGGGTTGGAACCATTATATATTTTGACATGCATTTGATTGTGGTTGTAAAAGCAGTGTGGCAGAAATGTACAAGCAAAAGTTAGTGTGTGATATTGCCTCAGTCTATTTTTTGAATAACCCAGAAAACATAATCTTTGACCCCAGACCCCGATTGCTCTTGATCGGCTGTTAAATGTTAATATGATGGACACGTGACTTCAAATCTTGATATGCATAATAGACTGCGATAGCATGGGCACCTCTAGAAATCTTAGAGCGATTGGAACAGTTGTTTTTGTTCGGCTTGGAGAAAAATAGTATGTAATATATACGAAAAGTAATGGGGGTCTAACTCAGTTATCAAAACTAACTCGGGTTATCGCCTTATCTCGCTGATCGAATGAGAGGCTTAAGACATTTGCCTCTTTTTGTGCAGTAAAGACAACGGTTGACTATTATAGTGGAATAGCCTACTTTTCTCTATTAATCAACACTAATGATTTGTTAATTTGAGAGAAAGCCTTTCAAATCGAATGACAAATAATATTTTGTTTTAAAAGACACTCTGGGCATAAATACATTCCAATAGCCACGTATCTTACTCTTGATTCCATCCGCCAGGCCAACAACACCCAAGCCAGCTGGATTTTACAGAGTTAATTACCGGTAATAAAGACCTTTGTGAGTTGATACTTACATTAGATAATCACCGTAAATTATTTCCTTAATGTTACTTTTATCGGCTGTTTGACATAATAGGAGTGAGAGCATGGCAACGCCGTTCAAGAATAATCAATGGCGTTTGCTGCGACAAAGAGAATTTATATCGATTCTGCAAAAAAGAATATATATCAAGTAGTGTGGAATAAATAATTGTTAAGGAAATAGAACTGTTGGAAAGGAAAAATGATAGCTGCATGACCATATTGTGATTATCGTCTTTATGTCTGGTAATAATTAGAATGGACCCGGGTGTGGACGAAGTTCTCCCCCTTGACTGACTGCCGTAAAGAGTGACCATATGCATATTAATGAATGAAGTAAAATACACTGAGTACATACTGTGTACATACTGTGTATATACTAACTGCATATCCTTCGCACGAATAAGTAAATAAATAAATATTCGTACAATACAATGGCCGGGGGGGGGGGGAGATATTGTTATGTATATAAACGTTTGACTCGGTGAACTAAATGGACGATCAGTTTGATACACTAAAACATGAGAGCAACATGTATTGTTGCTTAGTGTTCTATACATCGCCGTCAGGCAGCGGCTTTACACCAAGCCAAGACAAGGCTTTTTTACACTCTGAGGTGTCTAAGAAAAATAACATGAATATTGCGTATTATATTGTTATATTATGCTTAATAAAGATTACACAATTCCGAAAACGCAATCTAAGAACTTGCAAATATTCTTCTTCAGGAGTCGTGTCTTACCTGTATTCATTAATTGATTATATTTATCAACGTAAGTCCTGGAAATAAAAAACTGAGGGATAATTTTTTGTTGTCTTTTTTATGAACACGTCAGAAGATAGTGACGTTCGTCACCTATTTGTTACGATTGATAGAGTATATAATATCTTTCATGATAGGAAACATTAGCCCATCTACCAGATTCAACAATAAACCTATTGTTTTCAGTTTTAAAATTGAATAAGCTTTGAAGTATATTTGTTGGAAATGAGAAATGTATATTTTCCACATCCAAACGAGTTTAAATAACCTGTAAATTTAGACCTTTAGATGACGTAGTGATTTTAGCCACCCAGACTTGCGTGTATTGAACTTTTACTGGCTGTTCTACAGACTTTTATTTAACGATTTAACTGTCACAAAACCTTGATTGCTCCATACGTAGATAACCCAACGTCATCTAATATAGATTTTACTTCTGGCATCCATTTATGGTCATAGGACTTGTACTAAATATGTTTCTATAAGAGATCACACATATGATTTGACAGTTTTTCTTCATAACCGCTAACCAGTCCAGCCCAATAGTTTATCATGCGACTTTTAATGTTAATAATTAGGGGGAAGCGACCAAGTTCACAGTATAACATATATAGAAAGGTACACTTCTTGGACATTTGATATACTTCTTAAGAAGGAAAGATGAGTTGTTTTCTTCTTTTTTTCAACTCTATCAGATTATACAAATCCTCAAACTGCATATGTAAAAAAGGTTCAATGGTCTGATTGAACAGTTTCAGTTGAGAATCAATGGGCAAACCTAAAATTGTGCACGCTTTTTAAGTAAATGCACACTTTTAATAGCCATAGATAGTAGATTTTTTCGGGCCAGTGGAGAATTTTCCATTCTTGTGAAATACTAGGGGTAAGTATTCATCTGTAACATCAATACAGGCATTTCTTATCTTATATTTGTATGTGTGACATTTTTTAACCAATACCATACGTTTTCTTTTCGCTGAACTGACTGAATCGTAATATTTACTAAATATATCAAGGATATAATGCATATCAGCAGAATTATATTCGACAAGTATATATTGTCATCTGCATAAAAAAGCAACATAACATTTAACACATTTACAAGAATGTTTGTTTGGAGGGTATAGGGCAACATCTATGCCAGTTTACTAGTAAGGAAGAGTCTACGCCATTTAGGAATAAGGAAAACAATAATGGATATAACATTTTCCATTTTTCTTAAACTTTTTCACATTTATAAAATAATTCGTTATTTACACGGACACATGATTTGATATCATTATAAATATTCAAATAACATTACAAGAATTTCCCCTGATGACTACGGAAGACAATTTATGCCATAATCCAATTCTCCATATGTTAACAAAGGCACTTTTAAAATCAACAAAAAGTACAAAAACATTTATTTTTTGTAATATTTAATAAATTCAACACGGCAGTACAAAATAAAGCTGTTATTTATTGTGGAATAGCCATTCCTGAATCCAGCTTATCTCAGATAGTAATCTATATATAGCCGTAAAAAACCCCAAACCCACAACCCAACCCCCCCCCCCCAAAAAAAACAAAACAAAAACAAAACAAAACATTTGCCAAAAACAGCTAAGTACATTAATAGCTCTATAATCTGATATATCGGTTTTTTCATCTTTAGTTGCATAATAACACCTTTAGTGCAACCATTAGATTCGAAGCCAGTATTCAACATTATATTAAACAGTTTTACATACACATTTTACATTTCAGAAATTGAACTTTTTAAATATTCATTTAATATAGATTCCATTGAACTTGCTTTATTTCCTAGATTGTTAACAACTTGTAACATTTCTTCAGCTGTAATTGGGTCATTCAGATAAGGGTTATCGACAACCTCCTTCGCTCGCAGCGATGCTGGGATACGCTGTTGTTACTATCTGTCTGTTGAGTGTATTTCGTTAAAATATTGTAAACAATCTTGCAATGCGATACTTTGATCAGATATTTTCTTGCCGATATTATTTATCACATTCCAATATCTCTCATTTTTTTATTTCTTGAACTTTCCTATACACGAAGTAATATTTTCTGGCTTTCATGCACTCATCGCAAAACCACTGCTTAGAATCAGCTCTTTCCTTGCGTGCATTTGCAGAACTTTCAATTTAATGTTCTTTATTAGAAAATGTCAGTTCAGCAGAGCTAATAAAAATTGACTTTGATGATTCCATTTATATCATCTCGTTCTATGGCATCTTTATTGATAAGTTCCTGCAATTCAAAGTCGATTTTATATTCTCCAGGAATTCATTTTTTTTCTTCTCGAATCCCACAATTTTCTGGTTGTTTTCTATCATATCATCGTCAAGTACATGTAGCCGATTACTTCTAACTTGGTATGCTAAAGCATAGTGAATCTCTAAAAACAAAGGATTAAAATCAAGCATTTCAAAATTGTTTATCAACTGGAAGCCACTTAAAGTCGTTACTGGATAATCAATTAGGCCGTTGTCACCTGATATGCATTTAACAACTCCCCTGTCTACATCCATCGTTCTGTTACAAATATAGATATTATTATTTTTACCAAAATATCAACAAATGCATACCGTACTTATTCGTATCTTGTGAATATCTGATCTGGGGTGTACCCTATTTGTCTGGACGCTCGGCCTCCTCTATGTAATTCACTGTATCATTGGGCTGAATATTTCAGCTTGGTTTGTTTTAAGAAAATCATTACAAATATCTGATAAATTATCAGTTCTGGCATTAAATTCACCAAAGAAAAAATATAACTACAGCTATAAGAAAAATGAAGTATTTCAGTTTCTATTTCAGTAAATGCTTCATCCGAGTTATATTCCGAACCTTTCGGTGGTATATTTACTGATAAAAATGACTGGATCAATACTAGTTATTTCCATATTTCTAATTTGAATCCATAGGGTATACTCTTTTGGTTCATAAACATCCACACACTCTGAGAGAAAATCCTTAATAAGAATTGCCACACCCTTGAAACGTTGGAGACATCAACTTTTTTGTAATAATATTATAACCATCGACATTGATTTCTTCTGTGTCTTTAAGATTAGTTTCAACAAATGAAACATTATCATAAGAATGAATCATTTCAGAATGTTCAGGTAATAAGAGCATTTGTCTTAAACCACTAACATTTACAAAAACAAATTTTAAATAGCTTGGTTGTACAGGATCATATTGGACAGGATCGTATTGGACAGAATCATTTCAGGAAAGCTCATGAACACAGTTGTCGTACTGCAAATATCTTTTGAAAATTGTACATTTATGCCTTATAGTTTTCCTTGGAGATGTGCAGGTGTTGCTTGTCTTACAGCTTCGCGATCCTTGTTAACGAGAGAATTTATCAACAATCGGTTACAACTTCTTTCCCTTCCTTCGCTGGGTATCTACAGATGTTCCCTTTTCTGATGTGTTAATAGAGCTTATGTACTCGTTCAAATTCAATGCTTGGGGGATCAATTTGCAGCTCTTGTCTTACGAAATCTCTCAGTACCTCTTTACTATTCAATTCAAGACACACCCTTAGCATCATTCTCGATATGGTTATTTATATATTACTTATGCATACTAGTATCACATCTCTAATCATGTAATGTGTGATATTTAATCTGTGATACAATTATGCTATTAAATTCAAGTAGACATGACAAAATGTTATTTACCTCCAGATGAGAAAATAGAGTACTACTTAAGACTTGTGGAATGTCAAAATCGTGTCCACAAGTATCAGTTTGTTCCTATAGTGTATTATAGACGCAAAAGAACTCGTACATTTCACCAAGTGCAACAATTTGATGATTTGCATTCCATTTTGTTACTTCGCAAATAAATTATACTTTGAAGCAGTCTTCAAACCCACCCCCATCAGCTTCTCATAACTACCGACCAATTAAGGTAGGTTCAGACTTTGTTTGAAAGAATATTAAGATGATTTGGAATATAATATCGCAACACGCAATGGTCTCTCTATTGAGCGAATCTAAAACCTGCGCGAGAGTCGCTTGATATTCCCTTTTCCCCTATTTCCAATCAAGACAACGGTCGATATCAAGTGAAAGGTTCTTAAACGTGCAAATGTACAGTATTTTGCCTCAAATCACATGATGACCACACATCACGAAGCTGAGCTGACACTTGCAGGGTTTCTCTTGTTCACAGGTTGTATGATTCCTAAGTAAGCATTTCCAAGCCGATTATTAGTACTTCACGCCATGTAATACAAAACACGACCCAAACAACCAATACAAAGAATTATTCCAATCTCAAACTACTAAACACTATGCCGAACAATATCCAGAGAACTCTCCATATTTAGAAATTAGGAAAGGTCCATTTTACGAAAGTAATGTATCCTATCACAAAGTCTCATGAATACTATACATTATAACACCTGCTCCTTGAAATAGGTTAATTACTCGGGCTGAGAAATATCTTCCCAACACTGTCTCCTCATAATCAACAAATAATAACTTAAATCTAACAAAGCTATTAACGGAGACCTAAACACAAATAAAACATTCTTTAAGTATATTACAGTATTGATTACGTACTAGATGTTAGTTGATATAAATGAAGACAGGGCATAGGGTCATTACTATTACAGCAGTTGATTTCAATAACATTTCTGCATGTTCAACTGTCTATTCTTTCTGCAACAAAAATCACAAGCATATTCCTTAAAGCACTCAGTAAATTATGATCTCTGTCGTGTAAATGATTTACAAAACAAACTGCAAATCAAGCATAAAATTTTCTTGACAATAACTTTGACTGTGTGTATTTGAATGCTATTCAAGGACTTCGCCTTTTTGCAAGTAAAGAAGAAATGTTTTATATTTTTATTTTCTGAAGATCACTTAGCGGATGAAATATAAATCCCCAGAATCGCCTGTTGTTCTCTATGCATCTGCATCATTAACAGCTTTGTTCTGTGAATCTGCATCTTTAGCACGTTTCTTCCTGTGCATCTGCGTCATTAGCAAGTTTTTACCTGTGCATCTCCATTTTAGCATGTTTTCCTCTGTGAATCTGCATCATTAGCACGCTTTTCTCTCGACAACAGCATCATTAGTCAAAAATCTTCTGTGCATCTGCATGATTAGAAAGTTTTGATCTAGACATTTGCATCATTAGCAGGTTCATTCGGTGCATCTGCATCATTAGCTTGTTTTTTATTTCCATCTTAATCATTAGCAGGTTTTCTATTTCCAACTTAGTCATTAGCAGATTCCTCGGTGCATTTGCATCATTAGCAGTTTGCTCTCTGCAACAGCATCACGCAAGGTAGCTATGAAATAGTATACGGTCTATCTATATATCTACCGAGATTAACGTAAATAGAGAGGGTAAAAATACATTTATTTAGAAACAGCATCCATATGACATTATTGGTGAGTGTCTATGCATTGCAGATCCATGTATCTTGAATTTGATACAATCACACAGCTGTGTTTTGAGATAAGATGTGTAAGTCTACAAATATACACCCTTATTACGTCAGCAGTAAAACATACGAATAGCGATGGTATCACTAATACTTTATTAGTTATATAATAAGGAAACTGGACCTTTGCGGTTGAAATATAATATGCACTATTTCTTAAAGTATGACATAACACTTGATGAGGTACGTTAGTGAGCAGCAGCCATTTTGCGTTGTAATTGACAACGAATACTACATAAAGTTATTAGTTCTACTGGTCATAGAATAGAAGAGCTTATGGGATGGGCTGATGTGTCTTGACCGTTGTCATTCATTTCGTCAGTCATTCTTGCTTTTTCTTACTCATAGTAAAATCAGATACGATCCCTTTGTACATCATTATAGGTAGATAACGCATGTTTTTATTGATAACTGTTTTCCAGCTTGTAGCCAAACTCTTATCAGGAAAGTATCAACCCAAATTTGTATAGACTTGCTGATTCCAATGTAGGAATAACATGATTAAATTTTTACAATGTGTTCATGATGGTCTACAAACTGAAAGTAACACAAATTTGTACCGATACACATTTTAACAAAAGTATGAAGGTATACATTTTTCTTACTTTGGGTTGAAATCGGTTGAATACTTCCGACTACACAGTCGCACCAAAAGCTAATTAGGATTCCATTCGCAATAATAAATCAGAAAGAACATTAATGCTCACTGATAAGAATTACCTTATCGTGTTATATATATGTTCGTCTGGAGCAATTAAGAAGGCCCTTTCTATTTATACAAAGACATCAAGAAAAGCAGGCGAAAACATACATGACACTTGTATCAATAACATTGAGAAAAATCAGTACAGTTTGAGACATACTGGAGTATCTCTGCATGAAAAGTTTTAATTCACAATTTCTGCTTAACATAGTTGACCTATATATCAAAACTTTTGGGTCGGCTGACGACGTATGCTTACACATAAACTGTTGGTGTAAAAGTCATTGGGGAGGAGGGGGGGAGGACGGGATTCACTTGAACATTCCCGCATGACTTAAAATAACAACGTAATTGGATGGATTATTTATGTTACTAAAAGCTAGAGAAACTTCTCATATAATATTCTTTATATTTTTTTTGATCTTGATTGAATGTTATCCTGCAGAACGCTGATAAATGCTTCACGTACAAAAAATTTTGGGTTTATTAGTGACAGGTCATTGCATTAATTTGTGATAAAATGCACGACACGTTTCCTTATGAAGTTACTTCTGATTTTAAACAGACTCTGTTATATGTGTAATGTTTGGTGTATTTAAAAAATACAGGTCACAATAAGATGTAAATGTAAGTAACTGTGTGTGTGTGCGTGTGTGTGAGTGTGTATGAGTGCGTGCGTGTGTATATGTGTGTGTGTATGAGTGCGTGCGTGCGTGTGTGTGTGTGTGTGTGTGTGTGTGTGTGTGTGTGTGTGTGTGTGTGCAGATTACACATCTTGACATATAGATTTTGTAAAAGGAATGCCATTCACGAAAATTTAAAATAAGTCTGTGAACAATGACTGATTTTTTTTTTTTTTTTAAAAGAAAATAAAATTTTTTAAAACAGTATTTATCAGGTCATTCATTTACTCGGCATATTTTAAAATCTGTTTAACAATATATACGTCAGCCAGAGAGTATCAATGCTGTCATCGTAAATAATATGTCCGTTTTCTTAGTAAGTACATTTAGAACGTACGTTGCTATATACATGTATTGCAACGATTCAATGTTAGAGTAACTGATTCATTTGACGAAGAATGTTTGGTTTAAAAACAAAAACTTGTTAAAACAAACATATACATCATATCGCGACTGGTAGTATTCATCAAATATCAAAACATAACTCGTATTTATGATGGAAATACAGGAAGCAGCACACATATAAAGATTGTATTCAATATCAGACGTAACTTGATGATGAAACTTAATGTACATATTACCGCAGATTTATGCCATGAATTTTCTCTAATAAAGCTGATGTTTCCCTTCACGTGTAATTTAATCAGCGTAGTCCAGGACACATTTCACTGAAACCAAGATAAATTAATATAAAGAATATATTATATAAGACGTTTCTATAGCCTTTCCTATCATAAACAATCTACCCAACGAGCTCGCTATTTACGTTATTCATGTTGGAACGTTCAAGTGAATCCAGAAAAACCAGAAACGACCTTTATAAAAATGTGTTAAGTACAGGCCATATGAAGCCGTTGCGCGCGCGCGAGAGAGAGATTGACTGATTGATTGATTGATTGATTGATTGATTGAGAGAGAGAGAGAGAGAGAGAGAGAGAGAGAGAGAGAGAGAGAGAGAGAGAGAGAGAGAGAGAATCTGGTTTTTCAGTAGGTATAAGTAGTGGAAACATTGTATTGTTAAGAGTGACGTAGATTTACGATTCATTGGTTACAAACTTAAGTAAAAGAAAAGAAACAAAACCAACAAATTTTATAAAACTTAATAAACAATTTAATTTTCAAAGTTATAAATAAAAAATGTGAGAGGAACTTTCAATATTACGAAGCGAATCTAAACAAGTCCCTATCAAAGTTGTAAAGGGCCAAATTTCTGTCGATCTATGAAGAAAACATTAAGTTAGATAGGTGAACGATTAATTAGATTTATGGGGACTGGCACGAGTTTAAATCGCCGTAACGCACTGATTGGTAATGTCACTGTCATGCGAATGGTGGTTCTTAATTGGAACTTTGTTTACCTAACTGCAGAAACTATCAGTTTAAAATGCGTATTGCAACACTTTTAAATCAGTCTACACTTTTTCTACGAGAGAAATTTCGAAGGAAGACTCCGGGCTGATGTAGAAGATATTCGCCCGTAATTATCATCCAAGAGATTAGATGTCTGGAAAAAAATCTACGAAACAATTCTAGCGGTAAGGCCTGAAGACACGAGGTATTTGCATCAGTCTCATGTAAATTCTTTGATATCACGATTTGTCGATTTATTTGCTTATATTCGTAGATCCATTCTCTTGATATGATTACAATTGTGTGACGATTTGTTTGATTTATTTGCAGGAATTTATTTGTAAATTCGTCGGCCTAATTTTCTTGATATGATTACAGTTGTGCGAGTTCATCGATATGAATCCGTACAAGGATATTCTTTATATATGTTTGATGAATCGTTTGATTGTTTAGTCTCGATTGTTATAGGTAAATATGTATCTAGAATTGCATGCCTTACTTTAGTTGATATGAGTACGAGAATTCGTGTAAATTCTCCGATTTAGATAATGTCACATATAATAATGATTTGAATGCATATTGACTGGAATTAACGTTGTTGAACCATGTGAAATTAATGTTTGTACACCATTTAGTGGGGTTTTATATAGGCTAGAGACTTGAATGTGTATACCATGATTGTGACATGTAAGGAATTTCATTCATTCACTTGGGTAATGTAAGCCAGTAATTGGAATAGCCATTAGGAAGTACATTAACTTTAGGGAGCTAGGTTTGTACGGTCCGCATTGTTTAGGTAAGACCAGATGGCCGTAGGATCTGTTTGAATTACGATAGAATTTATCTGACAGTAACAAGAAAAGATTAGGAGCTCTTCTCAGGAGGGGTATACAGCAGAACACTTAGGGTGTCGTTTGTTTACTTTTACAAGGTGAGATTTGTCCCACCAGGGTCTACGTGACGAATCACGAACTTGCAAGCCAAAGTGACCACACAAGTTGGAAGGCTAAAGGCAGCACTACACCTGAGGATTTGGAAAAGTGGAAAGTGGAAAGTGGAAGGACCCAGACTTACAGGCACAGGAAGCCCGAGGAACAGTCGCCGAGATTTGGACTGAGGTAAAAACTATCAGGTTATGAATCTGTACAAAGCAGTGTTCGATCTTCACAGGATCTGATGATGATTTAATTCTATCGCTTAACAGATCGGCTATTTGTAAAAGCATATTTGTATTTTGAAATTCGTTTGAAAAATTTGAATCAAAGAAGTGTATCTTTCTAATGTAATGCATTATTGCAATTGTTTATGAATTTTATTGTCTATGAATTTTTGATTAAATTTTATGGTTTGTACATGTACGGGGGCACGTGTCTTTTTGTTCTATATACCTGCTCCGATCTTTATCTATTCCACCTGTAAATTTCACAATTTCTATTGATATTTACTAGCTCCGGGCAAATTACACCGTAGGCGATCACCTCTAGATAACGATAACCAAACCCATGCAACCCACCCCAACAAAGTGGGAGGGGAGTTCATGACAAAGTGGGCGCTCGTCTAGGGATCGGAACATTTGTATTCGAGTAAAAAGGTCTGAGCAAATATAGAACAGAAAAGTAATAATTGCAATAGTACTTTTCAAGAAATAGCGATCAGAGTGAATCGAATCATTGTGATGAAAATATTGTAAGAGATTGATGCAATTTCCCTTGTGCTCGGGTCGTATTCGAAATTTGTGAAGTGAGAAAAAATTTACCTTTTATTCTCTTGGGAGAGATAGTCAGGCCAACCCTGCAGCAGTAAATTTCGCCTTGTTAGTGTGTAAGCGTTACGCTAATTTGGGGAGAGACATTTCAGCGGGGGACTGCCTGTTTATTGACTGTTGGTGCAAAGGTTATTCTGGGTTAATTGAGTAGGGCCATACTAGAAATAAGGTAAACAAGTGTGGGGCTATCTCGTAGTAGGGCAGTAAAACTTGAGTGTAGGTAAAAGAACTTAATTCTTGTGTCACAGTATAAGTAGTCAAAGATGGCGACAGACAGTTGATTAGGGAATTCAGGTCAATGTGAAAAGATGAACTGGGGTACGAAGGGGCTCAGTTAGCGGACTTTATTGAGCGGAGTGTTAGAGTGCACAAGGAACAACTAGCAGCTGAGCGAGAACGAGAGAAAGACAGACAAACAGCTGAACGAGAGAAAGACAGACAAGTAGCTGAGCGCGAACGAGAGCTCGAACTAACCATATTGCAGGCCGAAGAGAAAGCCAGAGAACGTGAACATATGTTAGCCATGGAGAGGCTGAGGATCGAAGCCGAGTCCAGAAGGTGTGAAGACTTGAACGAACGTTCAGGACCCACAAGTAGGCGATCGGAAGACAGACGACCAATACAGATCACCATGCCCATGTTCAACGACAAGGACGAGATAATTGACAACTTTTAGACACAGTTCGAAAAGTTGGCACTGGTTCATCAGCTACCCAAAGACCAGTGGGCTATCAATGTTTCGGCATTCTTACAGGGGGCCGCGAAAGACGTCTACCACAATATGACGCCGAACGAGGTAGACGACAACGACGCTCTGAAGGAAGCGCTACTACGGCACTATGAACTTTTCGGAAACTCTTTAGAGAATCGTCGTAAAGAGCTACCGAAACGCACACGCAATTCCATAACCGCGTACGTGTAATTTTTGATAAATGGATGAAAATGGCTGGTACCGCGCAAACGTATGAAGGCATACGCGAGGAAATTTTGAAAGAGCACGTTTTAAGTACCTACCGGAAAGACTTACTAGTGTTCTTAGCGGAGCGTGAATTCTCAACCTTGGATGACATAAACGTGATGGCCGAGCGCTATGAGAGCGCACACTCGCGTCCAACCACCTGGGGTGGCAGGGACCGACCTGGCATCAGTGAGCATAGGAAAACCACTGAGGTGGCACCCCAAAGACGGAATGGTCAGAATGGTGGGAGGCCAGGGGCCGGAAATCCCAGCCGAGAACATTTCCGTGGGTCGGGGAAGACTCAGGGGGTAGAGAAGGATATTACAGGGAGGAAAGGTGAGCCGGTGTGTTACGGCTGCAACAGACCAGGCCATGTCGTTAAGGATTGTAGAAAGTATCGTCCGACAACGGTTAATTCGGTAACTACGAATACTGTTAAGGAACAGGAACCAGTGGAGTTGACTAACACAGCGGTAGCTACGGTAAATGGTGAGCGGGCAACAGTACTGTTTGATACTGGTTGTAGTTATCCAGCCTTGGTAGATAGTAGGCATGTCAAGCCTGGAGATTAAACAGGCGAGACGGTTGAAGTACAGTTTGCTAACCGGACGAAAGATTCGCTCCCGGTTGTTAACATAGACCTTGATTCGCCGTATGTAAAGGGGCGAATTCAAGCAGCCTGTTTGTCGGGACAGTCTCATGACGTGATATTAGGGTGTAGGTATGTGTTGCCACAACCTAACCCTATGACATGTACACCTGTACATGTGGGGTCCGTTGAGACGAGGGCTATGAAGCGAAGGTCAGGGTCAAAGCCGTTAAGACCCACGACTTCGCCCATAGACAGTTTGCTACCTGGCGAGTTGAGGAAACTTCAAGAGGAAGATTTATCTCTCAACAAGGTACGCAGGTACGTAGAAGAGGGGTCCATACGGAAATCGCCAGACGGCGAGGTGAAGTTCGCGACGAAACGCGGTATTTTGTATCGGTACGCCAGGAAAGGGACCGATACGTTTAAGCAAGTTGTTGTGTCTATAGCGAAACGAGCAGAAGTGCTTAGGCTGGCACATGAGGGTCTACTTGGAAGCCACATGCGCGTGGCGAAGACCAGAGAGAGGTTGGTGAGGGAATTCTACTGGCCAGGTGTGTATGGGGATGTTAGGAGGTTCTGTTTGTTGTGTGACAAGTGTCAGCGGGTGACACCTAAGACCTCCCATCGCCCAGTGCCACTAGGAACCACCCCACTGATTGACGAACCTTTCTCGAGGGTGGCGATGGACCTAGTAGGTCCGATAAAGCCGGCGGCAGAAAGCAGTAATCGTTATATACTAACGATAGTAGATTACGCCACGCGGTACCCGGAGGCCGTGGCCTTGAAAACCATTGATTCAGTCACAGTGGCTGAGGCCTTGTTAGGAGTTTGGTCGAGAGTTGGTATCCCGGATGAGATACTGACTGACCAGGGGACGCAGTTTGTGAGCCAGGTGATGGAAGAGGTAAATAGGTTACTGTCCATTAGACACCTGACAACTACCCCCTATCAACCACAGTGCAATGGTTTGGTGGAGCGTTTCAATGGAACTTTGAAACAGGCTCTGAAGAAGCTCTGTGAAGGTCGACCCAGGGATTGGGATTGATACCTTCCGGCGATACTTTGTGCGTATCGAGAAGTGCCACAGGCTAGTTTAGGATTTTCACCTTTTGAATTAGTTTATGGGAGGACAGTCAGGGGACCCATGGCTATATTAAAACAGATATGGACGGATGAACAAGCATCCGAGGAAGTGCGAACAACATACCAGTATGTCGTTGATCTACGCAACAAGATAGAAGAGGTTTCTAAATTGGCTCAGGAGAATCTCTGCGACGCAGGGGGACGTCAAGTCAAATTTTACAATAAAAGGACGAAGGAACGTCACTTCGAGCTGGGTGACAAAGTGTTGTTGTTGCTGCCGTTAGAGCACAACAAACTTCAAATCAAATGGAGGGGACCATTTATGGTAACGGAGGAAAAAGGTGGGCAGAACTACCGTATCCGGGTAGGAGACAAGGAGAAGCTGTACGACGTAAATCTCTTGAAACGTTACCGTGAAAGAGAGACACCCACAGAGTTCGTGGTTGCTACAGTTGTAACTGAAGAACCCGACGACAAAGGAGGAGAGGCGGAAGTACTCCCTACTTGTCTTTTGACGACGGAAGAAACTTACGTCGACGTTGTCATTGATGGAACGTTAACGTCAGAGCAACGTAAGGAAGTGGAGTCGTTACTCCAAGACTCCGCAAGCGTCTTGACAGAACGACCTGGCAAGACGGAGTTGGAGGAGTTCACACTAAAGCTACTGGATGAGAAGCCGGTGAAGTTAAAGCCATATCCGTTACCCTATGCGAAGTTGGAAACTGTCCGAAACGAAATTCAAGCTATGATAGACTTGGGAGTTATAGAACCAGCTGAGTCGGCGTATAGCTCTCCGGTTGTGTTGGTGCAGAAAAAAGACGGTACACACAGATTTTGCGTCGATTACAGGAAGCTAAACAGGATCACGGAATTCCAGGTAGAACTGCTACCTGATCCTGAGTCCATATTTGCCGGGGCGGCCAAAGCGAAATACTTTTCGAAGATCGAGTTGTCTAAGGAGTACTGGCAAATTCCAGTTCGGAAGGAAGACAGAGCAAAACTTGTCTTTGCAACTCCAGATGGGACCTACCAGTGGGTGGTTATGCCATTCGGGGTGCAGACCGCGCCGGGTGTCTTCACCCGCATGATGCGAAAATTACTGGAACCGTTAAGGGGGACCGGAGTCTCAAACTTCATGGACGACTTACTTTTAGAGACAGCGACTAGGGACGATCATATCATCTTACTGAAAAATGTTTTAGAGCGACTTCGACAAACGGGACTGACCGCACGACCATCTAAGTGCCATATAGGGTTTAGAAAATTAACTTACCTAGGTCATACCCTCAGCGAAGACACGTTAACACCAGATAGTTCAAAGGTTGACCAACTTTGGAACGCAGTACGACCAACGACTAAGACGGAAGTTCGATCTTTCTTGGGACTAGCAGGGTATTATCGTCGCTATGTTGCTAACTTCAGCGCTATTGCAAGCCCTTTGACTGACTTGACTCGAAAAAAGGCTCCGACGAAAGTTATATGGACAGACGCATGTGAACGTGCATTTCAGACGTTAAAGGACAGACTGACGTCAGACGCATTAGTGAAACTGCCTGATGTGACACGTGATTTTGTCTTACGTACTGACGCTTGTGATAGAGGTTTAGGGGCAGTACTATTACAAGAGCATGACGGAAATTTATTCCCAGTTGCCTACAGTAGCAGGAAATTGTTGTCTGCAGAACGCAATTATTCAGTCTCTGAGAAAGAATGCTTGGCAATTATCTTTGGGATAACTAAATTCCAACGTTACTTATATGGATGAAAATTTGTTTTAGAAACTGACCACCAACCACTCGCATATTTAGCTCAAGCTAAGTTGATCAATGGACGATTAATGAGATGGTCATTATTTCTACAACATACCAAGTCCAGGTACGGTATATTAAAGGCAAGGAGAATGTAGGGGCTGCTTAAGTAGACTAGGGACGTCTGAGCTGAAGGGTTCACCTGAGGACTTGTAAGCGTATCAGATTATATCTCCAAAAATTTGGAGAGTAAGAATCCCTGATTTTACTCCTCAAGGAGGGAGCTATGTAAAGAGTAAAATTTCTGTCGATCTACGAAGAAAACATTAAGTTGGATAGGTGAACGATTAATTGGATTTATAGGGACTGGCACGAGTTTAAATCGCCGTAACGCACTGATTGGTAATGTCACTGTCATGCGAGCAGTGCTTTTTAATTGGAACTTTGTTTACTTAACTGCAGAGGATAGGGTTAACCTCCGATCTGCAGCGAAAACTGTCAATTCTGAAACTTCCCAGCAATAAATATTTGGTAATCCAGTTTGGCAGATGGACTACAATTTTTGGCGAAAAATTCTAGAGGGGGATGTATTTAATTCAGATTGGTTACGCTGTGAAAAGGGGGCGTGATTGCTCTCGGAAACTATCAGTTTAAAATGCGTATTGCAACACTTTTAAATCAGTCTACACTTTTTCTACGAGAGAAATTTCGAAGGAAGACTCCGGGCTGATGTAGAAGATATTCGCCCGTAATTATCATCCAAGAGATTAGATGTCTGGAAAAAAATCTACGAAACAATTCTAGCGGTAAGGCCTGAAGACACGAGGTATTTGCATCAGTCTCATGTAAATTCTTTGATATCACGATTTGTCGATTTATTTGCTTATATTCGTAGATCCATTCTCTTGATATGATTACAATTGTGTGACGATTTGTTTGATTTATTTGCAGGAATTTATTTGTAAATTCGTCGGCCTAATTTTCTTGATATGATTACAATTGTGCGAGTTCATCGATATGAATCCGTACAAGGATATTCTTTATGTATGTTTGATGAATCGTTTGATTGTTTAGTCTCGATTGTTATAGGTAAAAATGTATCTAGAATTGCATGCCTTACTTTAGTTGATATGAGTACGAGAATTCGTGTAAATTCTCCGATTTAGATAATGTCACATATGATAAAGATTTGAATGCATATTGACTGGAATTAACGTTGTTGAACCATGTGAAATTAATGTTTGTACACCATTTAGTGGGGTTTTATATAGGCTAGAGACTTGAATGTGTATACCATGGTTGTGACATGTAAGGAATTTCATTCATTCACTTGGGTAATGTAAGCCAGTAATTGGAATAGCCATTAGGAAGTACATTAACTTTAGGGAGCTAGGTTTGTACGGTCCGCATTGTTTAGGTAAGACCAGATGGCCGTAGGATCTGTTTGAATTACGATAGAATTTATCTGACAGTAACAAGAAAAGATTAGGAGCTCTTCTCAGGAGGGGTATACAGCAGAACACTTAGGGTGTCGTTTGTTTACTTTTACAAGGTGAGATTTGTCCCACCAGGGTCTACGTGACGAATCACGAACTTGCAAGCCAAAGTGACCACACAAGTTGGAAGGCTAAAGGCAGCACTACACCTGAGGATTTGGAAAAGTGGAAAGTGGAAAGTGGAAGGACCCAGACTTACAGGCACAGGAAGCCCGAGGAACAGTCGCCGAGATTTGGACTGAGGTAAAAACTATCAGGTTATGAATCTGTACAAAGCAGTGTTCGATCTTCACAGGATCTGATGATGATTTAATTCTATCGCTTAACAGATCGGCTATTTGTAAAAGCATATTTGTATTTTGAAATTCGTTTGAAAAATTTGAATCAAAGAAGTGTATCTTTCTAATGTAATGCATTATTGCAATTGTTTATGAATTTTATTGTCTATGAATTTTTGATTAAATTTTATGGTTTGTACATGTACGGGGGCACGTGTCTTTTTGTTCTATATACCTGCTCCGATCTTTATCTATTCCACCTGTAAATTTCACAATTTCTATTGATATTTACTAGCTCCGGGCAAATTACACCGTAGGCGATCACCTCTAGATAACGATAACCAAACCCATGCAACCCACCCCAACAAAGTGGGAGGGGAGTTCATGACAAAGGTTTATGAAAGTCCTAACTGAATGAAAAGTTCTTTATAAATTTCAATACCGGAAATGTACTGGTTCTCCAAGAGCCGTGATGTTGTCAAGATAGCGTTGTCCAGAATTTATAACAGTTCCAGAATAATATTATAGTCCAAATAATTAGCACTTTCTATTTTCACTGAACAGTCCAAACAAATGTTTTTCCTCTCGAAAACTAGCTATGGTCTTCTTACTTAATAAATTGGTCAGTGGCTGAGAAATTATGGACAAATTTGAACAAATTTCTGATAATATACAGCCATATCCCAAAATATAGCATCAGTTGTTGTTCCTGGGGTTATTTTATTTTTTATTTTTTTTTATTTATTTATTTTTTTTTTATAGGCACAGGGAACTCAGAGACAGCTGTAACCTTAGCTTCTATAGGTTCAACATGTCCACGTCCCACAATGTCCTAAAAATCTGACACAAGCTCAGCAAAATTCACTTTACTTTGATTAACTATCAGCTTTGCCGCACTCAAACGAACGATGAATTTTCCGATAGTTTTCAGGTGATCCTTCAAAGAATCACTGTAAATAATGACGTCGTCAATGTATGAATCGAAGTCATTTATACCAGCTGTTACCATGTTCATTAAGTGCTGGTATTAGAGCTAGAATTCTTTATCCAAATGGTGTAAGGGTGCAAATTTCTGTCGATCTATGAAGAGCACGTTAATTTGGGCAGGTGAACAATTAATTAGATTTATGGGGACCGGCTCGTGTTTAAATTACCATAATGCACGTATTGGTAATGTCTGTGTCATGAAAGGAGTGATTCTTAGTTAAACATTCGTTTATTTAACAGTCAGAGAGACTGGAAGGTTAGGGTTAACTTCGATCTTGTATCGGAATTGTCAGATTTGAGATTTTCCAGAATCAGTTATTTGGGAATTTTGAGGTCTGGCATACTACAATTTTGGCGCCTAGTTATAAAAGGCGGGAGATATATTTAATCCGATTGGTTACGCTAGATAAGGGGCGTGATCCCCACACGAAATTCTTGGTTTTAATATGTCCCATCACAAAATTTTAGTCAGTCTACGTTTTTATGCAAGAGAAAACAAATGTTGGAGACTCCGAGTTTGAATTTAGAAGAAATTCACTCGTAAATAATTATCCAAGGGATCGGATGTCTGGAAAGTAGACGGAGACGATTTTGGCGGTAGAAGCGAGCGAAGCTTGAAAACACAAGGTATCTACGCCAATCTTATGTAATTCGTTGATATCAATATAACGATTTGTTTGATTTATTTGCTTATATTTGCATGAATTTATTTTTTTAAATTCGTGGATCAGTTTTCTTGATATGAATACAACTGTGTGAGTTCATCTATATGAATCCATACAATGATATTCTTTATATAAGTTTGACGAATTGTTTGAATGTGTCGTCTTGATTGTTATAGGAAAATATGTATCTAAGAATTTCATGCCTTACCTTAGTTGATATGAGTTACGAGATGCCGTGTGAATTCACCGACCTTAGATGATTTCACGTATGATAAAGACTTGAGTGCGTATTGACTGAAATTAACGTTGTTAAACCATGAAGTGAGATTTCATATATGCTAAAGACTTGAATGTGTGGATTCGCTAGAATTAACGTAGTTAAGCCAGGTAATGAATTTCATTCATTCATTTGTGTAATTGAGACCATAACAGAACTGTTAGGTGTTGTGGGATGATAATGTGAATCAGGTTGAAATAGCCGTTAGGAAGTACATTAAACTAGGTTTGTTTATGGTCTGCCATGCTTAGCCTTTGGTATCTGTTTGAATTCCGATAGAACGATATCTGACATAACGAGAGGGGAGTAATAATCTATTCCCAGTAGGATATCTGACAGAAGATTTAGGTTGCTTCTTTGTTTATTTTGGAAGGTGAAATAGCTCCACGGGACGTATCCACGTACCTACCTATCCAAGTATATACGTATCTACGTACTTACGTATCCACCTACTCACACAAAGTTCGAGGGCCGAAAGAGGCGAGACAAAAGAGAGTTTGGAGAAGAGAAAAGAAAAGTGGAAAGGACCAAGAAGAACAGTCACAGTGAAATTGGAATGAACCGGAAATAATCAGATTATGAAGTTGTACAAGGCGATGACTTCAATTGTTCACTCGATTCTATGATGAACGAATTCTATCATTTAAAACAGATCGGCTATTTATATAAGTATATTTGTGTTTGAAATTCGGTAAATGATTTATTTCAAAAAGAAGTGTATCTTCCTAATGTAATGCATTGCCACAGTTGTTTATATAATTGATTAAATTGTTATTTTCATGTACGGGAGCTCATGTCATTCTGTTCTATATATCTGCTCAGATCTCTATCTATTCCACCTATAAGTTTCGCACTTTATATTGATATTTACTCGATCCGGGCAATAACACCGAAGGCGATCACCCTCTAGATAACGATAACCCAATTTCCACTACAACCCACCCCCGAAAAAGTCACTATGTATTGATAGTCCATCTGGAGTTACGAAAGCCGAAATTACTTTTGCTCTATCCGTAAGTGGAATTTGCCAGAATCCTTTAACAGGCCAAACTTGATGACATATTGTGCATTTCCAATCCTGTCAATGCAGTCATCAATTCTCGGTATTTGGAAATGAGTCTGTTTTGGTGACACTGTTCACTTTTCTGTAGTCTGCACACATTCGGAAAGGATTATCTGGTTTCGTAACAAGAATACACGGCGAACTCCAGTTACTTTTGCTTTGTTCGATAAAATCATTCACCAACAAATATTCAACTTCTTTCTTTAAACATTTCCGCTTTAAAGAATTCATCATGTAAGGGTGTTGTTTTACAGGTTCAGAATCTACAATTTCAACATCGTGGTAGATTTCGTTTGTTCGAGTTGGACTATCTGGGAACAAGTGCTAATATTCACATATTAGCTGCTTTTACTCATTCTTACCCTCTGGCTGTAGATTTGAAAGTTTATTGTCCAGATTTTCTTTTATTATTTCAGAATTCTGAAGACTGATTGAACCAAAGTCATTATATTCTGGTTGTACGTCATTAATAACACGAAGCCACATGTGACAATAAAAAGGAAAGATTTTAACTTTTTTTATTGTAAGCTTTAAAGCAAAGCAAGAACCTTCGTTTTGCATGGATTTGTTTCTGAATTTTTTACCAACGCGATCCTGCATTCATGAAAAGTAGTTTCCAAAATTTTCCAATAATTTTAGGACAGCGACTTTTTACAATAGAGATTGTACATATAATGCTTCAAATTGTGTATTTTGTGCATGTTGTCATATGAAAATTAAGAAATTTTATTTTCGTTAGCACATTTTTTGGATACTGAGAACATTGTGAACGACATTGCGGGTGTGGGTGTGGGAGTACTTTAGCAACCTGACGGAACGCTCCAACAGGATTCAGAGCGTAAAATCATTAAACAAACAATTGTAATGATTGTGAGTTTACTGGTAAAAACAGAACAAAACAAAACTTTTATTGATAAAAATAAATCTTAGGCCACATATAGGTGTAATATAAGAATACCATAACTGCTACAATATTGTAAGGCGACGTTACATACTGAGATACTGATCACATGAGGAGGTCAACATTTACAACCATAGCAAGAATAAGCATTCGTACGTAATGATAGATCATATGGGTACATAAACGTAACATTGTTTTCATAGAGAAGAACGACTCTCCTGGAGTATATAAAATTTGTAAGAGACAAAATATATTATATCATTGTGAAGTATGGAAAATACGATAGCACAGATTGCACAAAGTTTATGATATTGTTTTTATTATTACAGTAACAAACTTGGCAAGATGTTAGAGAATTTTGCTGTTATCTGTGACAAATAAGTTTTGTAACTTTACAGAAGATGGTTTCCGGTAATTGAACGGTTTTAGAAACATACCCCTTTCTTTGTGAAATTTGCGATAAATAAAAATTGGCATTCGTCTCCGGGGTAATTTTATCACATTGATAAGGGTTGATCAGAGTTTGCATCTGTGTTCAGATAAAATTCTCGAAGAATTATTATTTAAATTATTGACTGGAATTACAAAGTGCTCATTGACTTTGTTTTACTGAAACACTATATGGGATTATAGAGAACTCAGTCAAACAGATTCTGGATTGCATCATTGTGGTACATCATGACAGTCAAGACTATGAATAGTAAGGACATTCAAGAGTATGGACACATCAGGACATCAAGACTATTGGTACATCAGAACATTTAAGACTATTGGAACATCCTATACTTTTGGACTTGTGAAGGGACATTTAGGATTATTTGGCATTTAATACACAATGCTTTGCCTACTTGAATTTTCACGTTGTAAATTATTTGCTGATTTTACTAAACTTACTGGTTTCGATTCTTTCTCTTACATAGTTTAAAAACTAGGAATTCATCTAGCTTTTTGATCTAACAAAGAATGAAGTATATTAGATATTAATGAGAAGCTATACGTATCCAGCTTAGAATCCTTCTTCTTTTCTTCTTCTTCCTATTATTATTATTATTATTATTATTATTATTGACCGCTCAGGTGGCCTTGTGGTTAGAGCATCCGCCTCGGATGAGGGAGGTCTTGGCTTCGAACCACGTCCGAGTCATACCAAAGACTTACAAAAAACAGCTGCCCTGCTAGGCGCTCAGCATTAAGAGGTTAGTGTTAGGACTGGTCGGCCTGGTGTCATGATAATATGACTAGGTAGGACATCATACTACATGTCTGCGGCATGATGCCCTATGAATGAAAAATTGTTAAAGCTACGTTAAGAATCCAAATCACACACTCACAGACACATTGTTGTTGTTGTTGTAGTTGTTGTTGTTGTTGTTGTTGTTATTATTATTATTATTATTATTATTATTATTCAGTTATATAGTTATTATCGGACGTTAAAGGAAAGCAATGATCAGAATTCTTCGTTCCACTGACGCATACAGCCGTGAATTTTGCTCGCTTCCATACCTAGTCGTCACAAACTAGTATACATTTTACATCGTGCAAATTTAATGGTAACTTGTGTTAACTAATTTAATACACATGCACTTCATGAATGAACATCATATTTAAATATGATAGTATTTATCAAAATTATATGATGTACAACATATGGAGAGAGAGAGAGAGAGAGAGAAAGAGAGAGAGAGAGAGAGGGAGAGAGAGACTCACGTTTGCTTCAAATTGTGCTCATTTTATAAATGTTGTTGATACAAGCACCACGTATGTTTTCGCCTACTTTCTTTCTTGATCGGATCGTATAAATAAATAGATGCTGTCTTAGTTGCTCCAGGCTAACATATAAATAACACAACAGAGCGGTTCTTTATCAGAGAGCATCACTGTTGTTTCCAATTTATTATTGTGAAAGGAATGCTAATTAGTTTTAGTTCTGACCTGTCATTACTATGCAGTTTTTGGTTGTCGACTGATATGTGTACATGGACAAATTTGTTTTACACTGAGTTGTAGACGTCACGTACACATTGTAGAAAAATATGCACATGTACCATTTTTATTTTCCTGGTATTGTACTATGTCGGGCGCCCTCGGTCATCGTAGAAAAATCCCTTTAGATCAGCGGCATATCAATAAAGTGAAAGGTACAGGGCACTACTAGATCCATGTTGAAGTTTACAACAACAACAACAACAACAACAACAACAACAACAACGATAATAATAATAATAATAATAATAATAATAATAATAATAATAATAATAATAATAATAATAACAAATATAATTATTAGTATTATCATTACTTATTTTTAAAGTACAAATCATTTAACCAAAATTTTCAGCTAATCTCACATGAGGCCATCAGGGGAATACATCATTCTATACATGTACGTTTATTTATAGAAGAAATAAATTATGGACGCATTAATTACAGGGTAATGTCACACAAATAATAGTTCACATAACTTGCAATGTTTCTACATATGCATAAATATAACATGCGTGTAGTTGATAAATGCATATGCATAAGAATTATGGGAAACAATATTTGGTGAGAGAGATATACGAAACAGCCTGTTTTAAACATAACAAGATTGTCAGCCTGCATTTTTTTCAAGCAGTAGCCGATTTCATTTAGAAGATCTTGCACATGCCTTTTTCAGTGCATTAGTTCTTGGTCTTAGTTGTTTTAAATACAGGTTTTTTGTTGATCTTAAAGACTTAAAGAGTACACAGGAGCCGTATTGCGGCTTTGACATTCATATCATGCAGGTACATATGTATTCAAGTATCAAGGGCTTCTTAAAGCAAAATACCTCTATGATATGAAATTGTTTTGTCAAAAAGGAGCCAGTTTAAAGACTTAAACTTGTCGGAAGATGGAGTCATTGGACGGATGTCTAG
The DNA here is from genome assembly GCA_016617855.1 of Megalonaias nervosa. Taxonomy (NCBI): domain Eukaryota; kingdom Metazoa; phylum Mollusca; class Bivalvia; order Unionida; family Unionidae; genus Megalonaias; species Megalonaias nervosa. Next base: position 149,088 of record JAECUM010003929.1, on the reverse strand, counting down.
CATTATTCTAGTTTCACACTTTTACAGCGACACTCTCATTTTTCCAGGAATATCATCAGAACATTAATAAATAACTTCCAGTTAAGGCCTATATCCAGAAAATCAAAATCAAAGTTGTAATAATCCTTATTTCCACACATTAGTCACTAGTGACATATGAAAATAACGATGAAAAGTATTAATAATCCCCGTTTTCTAAATGAATTTAATATGGTACACATTTTCATCACAATGCTTTCTGTTCTCCCCTCCCCTCTCATGCATAACTGACAAACTGCGCAGAAATGTGGAATGAGAGAGTAAAGGAATTTGGGCTGGATTAAAACCTTGAAATAGAAATTACACCAAGTAACCTACAAGAATATGGTTCGTCGTAACGATACGTGTGCACTTTCCTTGGGATTTATCTGCAGTGTTTATCAATGATACAAAGTTGCAAACCAGTAAATTCGTCAGATACGTGGTACACATACTGTGATATATTTAATGTTATGTTTTGTTGTTTTTTCTTAAACATACCATAATGTTCTAAAAAATCGATTATTATTATTTAAATATGAAAATGTCCAAAGGCCTCTCTCTCTCTCTCTCTCTCTCTCTCTCTCTCTCTCTCTCTCTCTCTTTTGACCATCGTACCAGGATACGGGCTAAAATCTATGAAATGGCGAACGTAGAGGATTTTGGTTTGTGTCATCCCACGATATCTCTGGACTTATGAATGATGGCAAAAGTTAAGTCAAACCGACCAAAGGATGAGAGAGAGAGAGAGAGAGAGAGAGAGAGAGAGAGAGAGAGAGAGAGAGAGAGAGAGAGAGAGAGAGTTTGTGGTCGGTTGTACTGTTGCTAAAGCAGAATAATGACTTAGATCAACTGTAAATATATAAATATTTTAAAATATTTTAATTACCTCTTGTTGGTTCGTCAGTTGGCTTAGTTTCTATTCCACATTAATTTCCATGCGCCGGTATCTAAATGGCTTAGCTATCCAAGTGTTGCTACAGCTCTACTTTTATCATTAAAACCATCTTTCATGTTTAAATCATAAGTGTGTATTGTATTGATTTAATCAATGTGGAGAAAAATAGAAACCAAGAAAAGAAAACAATCAACTTATCAATCTGCACAGGTGATTGTAAATAGCCACTAAAGGCATAGAACTACATTTTGTAGCGGACACACTCGGGGATGTGAGGTGTTCATTCACTAGGTCAATACACGGCTGCCTGTAGTAAATCTGAACTCCGTTAAAAAGGGCAAATATATGTATTTATATGTGATATAAATAAAATATATGTATAGTATGTACGCTGTATCAATAATATACCACTTGTTGTATAAATTTTCATTAAAGGAAACTCAGCAAGCTTCGTTTCCTTTTACTGCAAAATTTATACATCTCGTGGTATATCATTGATACAGCGTACATACTATACATATATTCTATATATATATATCACATGTGTGCAGAACTTTTTAAATTGAAAAACTTTATCAAGACAACAAGACCATGAATGATGCAACCGGTCGTGTCTATTTCAAATATATTCATCAATAGTGCTAACGTGCTGTTTAAGCGAACCCCATCATCAATATGTAATAAAATCATGTCCGAGATATAAAAACGGAAAGGTCGACATGATTATTGGTCAAATTTTTTTAATGTTAATCTTTAATTAAAGATGATCATGTCAATGTATAACTGAAATATCTAAAGCTTTCCATAGGATCTGTATCCTCCCCCTGTGGTGCAAAGTTTAGTTGTGATCGACATATGAAATATAGATCGCTATCTACTATTGAACAGGGAGTAGAATTCACCGACATCCATGTTTTCATCGAGTTTTTACCATTATCATAGATATTACCTGAAAACCGATGTTGGAAAAAACAACATAACGACAAGACCGCGGGTAAGATATAAAGAGTGACTGGTGTATGTGACGTTTACAAAGTTTATCTATAGTTAAATGTCGTCCTTCAACGTCTAGTCACAAATACAGTCTGCATCCTGTCTCACAGACCTAGGTATAAAAAAGAGATTGAAACAGGCTTTTCATTCATTTGGTTTTGATGCTTTCCCAACTTATATCGAAAGAAAACGTTATATTTGATGGTAACAGAGATGCTGGCGGGGCAACTAAATCTATGAAGTTGGTTTTTTTAAAGTACTGGAGGAGTTGTATTAATTATCCTTTTATCTGATTATTCATTTATGCAACACAAAGCGGATTCTAACTGACCATACAACAATCATGGAAGCGATTATTTCGTTTTGGTTCACTGGTCGTTTAAAAGATGATATTCATATAATCATCTTCTGATTGATGGTGGAAACATAGGAAATGTCATCCTTTTGATTAATAGTGGAACGAATACGAAATGGTATCATCATTATTGGTGGAAACATATAGGAAATGCCAGCGTCTGATTAATTTGGTGGAAACAGAAAATGCCAGCGTCTGATTAATTTGGTGTAAACATATAGGAAATGTCGTTAAATTCCATGTTGAGAATCCAGCAGTTATTTTCCTATAATATAATCTTGGAGGCATCATAAGTCGGGGTATGCATCTGTCTTAAGACAAATCTTCTGTTCTTCTTACATCTTTCGTAAGACTAGTCGTTCCTGTTGAGATCGTAAAGCCCCTTTCATTCAGGGTGAATCCTATTCAGATCATAAAGCCCTTTCATTCAGGGTTAATCCGTTCAAGATATAGGCATTGTGTTAGGAAATTCAAACAATGGGACGTTTAAAAACACTGTTCTGATACCGCTATAAATTTTACCTAGAGGCGTTGCATTACATGTTAAACCGAATCAAGATACAGTGTTGTTCATTGTTAATTTTTAACGTTGGAAATATTCAGACCCTATACAAGTTACACGTGATGCACAATTAATAGCATTGCCGACACTCATCAACGACTCTTCACAAATACAGCATCTGAATTTAATACGTTTGATTGTTGTTGTTTTCTTTCCAAACGTGTGCTGAAGTTTTATGTTTAGGGATTTAAATTCTGAATTGAAGCTTGACTTAATATAATTTTATCTTTGTGAAGAATATTTGCTGGTTATTGCCAGGACTTTGTAGTCAGATGCTGTATTTGTGAAGAGTCATTGTCCAAGGATATTGGTTATTGGCAGGACATTGTAGTCAGAAGCTATATCTGTGAAGAGTCGTTGTCCCAGACCGTTAGTTATTGGCAGGACTTTGCAGCCAGATGCATAGGCTGACAAAATCTGTGTCGCAAAAACTGCTACCATGAGACATTAATTTCCTGTCTCATCCAGGCTGATAATAAAGTTTAACACATTGATTTAAGACCGAACTTCTGAATCCAAATAATCCATAGTATGTATCTGATATCTGTGAAGTTTTCAGAAATATGAAGTAAAAAACGTTTCTTTGCTGATTCTCAATGCTCGATGGGTAGAGTTACTATGCATGCGTTAACTACGGATAAAACATGATTCAAAAGAAAATACAATGTGTAGAAATGTCATCTTGTTTTTATTTTACTGAAATTGCTTGTGGACATCTATAGGACTTTAATAAACATAATCTTCTTATATAGTAGCTCTTCCATTTTTTATCATTACTAGTGTTTTCTCTTGTTTGTAACGATGAGTTAAAACACAGATCGGTACTCTAATATATTCGTCACATTTCATTTTCATGAATTTACTCATGTCATAATCATGCAAGAGATAATGATGCTTCAGTTCTAAGGCTGGGTAATTCTGTTCTTGAGGCAGTGTGATCATGATTTTGGTAAAATCAGCATTAGCCAATTGTATGCTACGCCATAACAGAATGTTGTCTGTGTTGTACGAGCGTTGTCATGAAGGAACCTAAAATGACAGTTTCTGTGGTTTCTTTCGAGGATGGTTTGTAGTTACAGCTGAAAGCTTAAAATGCAGAAAATACGCATAGCATGGCGTGATCAGGCAACTGCTAGAAACTGCTCTAAAAATCGTTTTCCTCAATTCCTGAGAGTTATTGTCGTGCTTGGTTCAACGCCAATTATGATGCGTCAGTCTTTGATGTCAGTATGCATCTTTCATGATCACATTATATTCTCGTTATCGCTATATAGTTTTATTAGCGTTTTCTTTTATCTCCTATCATTTATCAAAGATTTCATATTTTATCAATCACTTCTTCAAATTATTTATACGACTTCCATTTTTGTAGAAAAGTCGTGATGGTTTCAGGAAAAATTAATGATCAAATTTCTTGTCCTCGAAAATAAAAATGTTTATACCATTCAAATGTTAAATAACTGCCTGTCCCTTTCAGTATAATTTTCAGCCATTCTGTTGCAGAGCTCGCTCTAAATATAATACAAGTTTCCTGGTGCCATCAGACAACACATCCTGATTTCGCTTCTGAAACCTGTCCCGAATTTTCAAGATTATGAAAAATAGCCATGCGCAATGTATGCTCTACTCCAAAAGTCTGATTTGCAAACTTTGAATAACTAACTAATCTGGGTGGAGCGGAGTGGTCTAAGGCGCTCGCCTTTACAGGTAACTGATACCTCGCCGCTATCCGCGTGGATTCGAGTCTTGCCTCGGCCAACGTGGGTCTGTGAGAAAGCTTGCCAATAGCTTCCCGTGGGTCGGTATTTCTTCCCCCCACCAAAATCATACTGGCCGACATGTACAGCATATCATGTACTGAAAACCATGGCGTTACAACCCACCAACACAGCTAATCAGATGTCCGAATTTTGAGAAGAACACAATTTCGAGTATTTTGTTTTATAATCTTGAGGTCAAGCTCCGTATCCGAGTTTAATAATCCGGCTCATACTCAAAACGCAAACCGTGAACATCATATGTATGTATGTATGTATGTATGTATGTATGTATGTATGTATGTATGTATGTATGTATGTATCAGTGTGTATGTGTGTGTATGTATGTAAATGGTTCAAAGGCACGTCAGCACAATCATGGTTATATAGTGCTTAGTAAAATTTAGGTCGTAAAAATGGTACACGTAAATTATTGCTAAACTCTTTAGGAAGACAAAACCTTCTGAATAAAAGTAAACATGTACTCGCATGAGGTAAAATTAAAAGGTATAGATGCAAAAACTATGTCAAAAGTATATTTAAACTAAAAGACAAATCTGTAAAAACGAAGAATAGTGAAAACGCGTTGTCAATTTTGGTAACATATGCCGCATTCTTTCAGAAAGTCTAAGATTTTTTTTCTCCGTTTGCACATCAATAATAATTTCTTGATGAGCTGCCATAAAAAAATGTCTTGCACGGTTGATGTCAATACTCAACAAATATGTTTCACTTCCGGTGAGCACTGGCAAAGCACGCACTCGAATAGACTCGCCCTTTAGGGCGTTCGCAAGAATCTGGTATACGTGTCGTACGCAACAACACCACAGCTCTACGATGCGTCCAATACGTGCCACTTTGCAGTAATGATTATGTCCCGAAGCTTACTTGTGGAAAGCTCTTGCTATATATTTTGAATAATATAACACTCAAAGTCACTATGTACACTCGTCCATTTAGAAACGGATGACTGCAAGGCATATATGGCTGATTTATCTGATCTCTTATTACACTTAATATCTACATGACATGGCAGCCGACAGTACAGGATACATTTTCCGAAATTTATGAGCAAGTGAGCAAGTAATTTTTTTCGGAAAGACTTGTAATAATAATGCATTAGTGAATTGTTTAATTTATGGTCTTGCAAGCTGTCGGTGTGCGAAAGGGGAAAACAATTGAGAGGTTTCGATATAATTAAAGATATGAAAATGGACATTTTTTGCATAAAATGAAATGTGTATCCGGTACCGACTCGAGGTGGTGTTGTGACGACAGCGATAACCTCGTCTCCATTTTTGAAACCATCTGTACAAATGGATATATGGTATGCTAGGAGGTTCTTATTTCATTGAATTAACTCTGAAAAAAAAAAGGATTTAACGACATCTTAAATTTAAAAATCAAATATTATTTTTGGAGGTTTCATAACCAGTGTTTCGGTTGGGAGGAGATTAATTTACTATTTCCTAAAATTTGCTTTTTCGCTCACTACGTGAAATAGTCACAAATTTCAGATCATTTTGGCTAAATCCCTGGATGGCAGAACCATTTAAAAAACTATATAGAAACAGAGTGGACAACAAAAATGTGTTCTCAGATTTTTCGAATTGGAACAATTTTTAAATTATCTGATGGATTGAGATAAAAAGATAAAATGATGTCAGTCTAATTTGACGCGTCGACGACAGAAATGTAAACTTTTACTCTTGTTTTAAACTTCATCTTACGTTTGTTAGGTTTAAAGAGAAAACTTTCTAAATTTTTGATCATTTTTTTTTCTTATCCTTTATTAAATGAAACGTAAAAGTTAATGTTGGGTCACAATGGCGATAAAAAAAAATTTACTTGCCCTAACAGTTATTAGTTAAGCAGATTTATGCATATTCATGGCAAACAAGGAAATCTCTGCACATATTTATATAGATAATAAAGGGGTGAAGCGGATTATCACCCGTTGCTTGTGACGATGAAAAGGACACATAAGAAGCAGGGAACCCGACTTACGGGTGCGATGCATCATGTGAAATAAAGCACGGAGAGTCTGTACATGCAATAAGATGGACGATGCAAGTTAACTTTTTTTTAGCATTTAACAAGCAAGATCACATAAACTAGTGATCAAAGACGTTTTAAATGTACGTAATGCAAACAAATGTCTTGAAGGTGTATATATTTGATTTTACAAAAAAAACAACAACAACAACAACAAAAAAAAACACTCGTACATACATTTATTTCACCCCTTCTCCATATTCTTTACAACCCACCGCGCTAGCGTTGTGACTGCATCCTTGTCAAACGTTCAAAGGCACTAATTGGTATCAAACGTTTCTACGTGAAGGCAAAAGAGTTCCTAACTGACATTTAATATGTATGTAAATATAAGACGTAAGATAGTCCCAGAATGATAACAAATGCTATTATGTTTAGTACAAATATCTGAACCTGAATTGTCTTTGTGAGTGCTAGGATTCAATGTCATTAATAACCTCTGTATCACCTTACAGTCGCCTTACCAGGCGGATGGATATGACCCTGTAAAGTCGAAAGTCTAACCGTACATGATCAATAGAATATTACTGGTGTGGCTTCATTAACATTTTATAATTTCACAAGAGATGTGCAGGAAGATATACTGCTGTAAAGAAGTAGAACATGACACAAAAAGTACAAATTCTCCTGCACAAATCTTAGGTGGAGCATAGTGCTCTCTCTCTCTCTCTCTTATTATATCAGGTCCATTTTAAATGTAAATCCATGACATAAATGCCCCAGACAATATCACATTGCAAGAGTATATTTTAAAGGAATGACGCTCTACTGGCTGAACAGAAATTCCCCAAAACCATGACAAGTCTCTAACTTCTGTCCTTTAATTCTTTTTAACTGATGAATATCGAAACCGTGAGATATTCCTTTGAAACTCCAACATACAAAATTTGGTTTAAAAAAAGTTATCTTCTTACACGTCTGAGTTAATTGACAATGTTAGGATATACCCACATGTAAAGTTTGGTTAAATCTAAATTTATTTATGAGGGTGGTGGTGAGGGTGGGCAGGGAAAAAATCATATAGCAGAGGTATCATGCAAGATATTCGTTAGATATATCCAAAACTGGATCTGAAAAAAAAAGACCCAACAAAACATTGATACCTATTTGTGTTATAATGCTCACAAGCGAATACAGCTAAAGACCCGAGTGATGACCTTTGACCTTAAAATCAATGTCATAAAGAAGACTATCGTTCAATCAGAACCAATTAAATCGTTTTGGTGACAACCCCATGTCAATGCCATAATTCGTTTAAGAGAAGCAGTGACAAAAAATATTTTCGAGACGGAAACCATTGTGCATTGCTGGAGGTTAAATGAACACCATTTTCATTCACAGCCAGCTCATACTTCTATAGTTTTTCAGCTAAAGCCCCAAGTCGATACCACCACGAGTTCCGAAGAAATAGCCCAAAAATATGTTCAGGATGGTCAACAATGAAGCCATTTTGGAGGTTGGATCTGCATAATTTTATACAGGAACAACCATTTTGCATGCAATAAGTGTTTTCTTTTTTTAAATCTTGGTACGGCCATCTGTTCGGAATATGTACCTGTCATACAGTTCACATTGGCATCATTTTCATTAGGCCCAATGGCATCATTTTCATTTAGGCTCAACGGCATCATTTTCATGCAGGCCCAATGACATCATGTTCATTTAGGCCCAATGACATCATTTTCATGTAGGGCCAATAGTATCATTTTCATTTAGGTTCAACGGCATCATTTTCATTTAGGTCCAATGTCATCATGTTCATTTAGTCCCAGTGGCATAATTTTCATTTAAGCCCAATGTCATCATGTTAATTTAGGCCTAATGGCATAATATTCATTTAGGCCCAAAATCATCATGATTATTTAGGCCCAATGGCATAATTTTCAGTTAGGCCCAATGTCGTAATTTTCATTTAGGTTCAATGGCATCATTTTAATTTAGACCCAATAGCATCATTTTCAATTAAGCCCAACTACATGTAGTGAGAAGTGTTTTAGTGAAAACCCTATGCCAACACGACCATCCCTTAAAGAGGAAGCGTCAAAACAAGATTTTTAAGAAGGCCGTCATGGCCATCGTGTTGGAAGTAGTAGACTATGATGAGGTTTCTTCCCCAAACCTATATTTTGCATTAGGACGAACGCATGATTTCCCCCCTGTTAGTCTAAACAAATACGAAAACAACTTAGTTGAGGCAAAAAAATCATATTTAATTATTGATTAGCTAGCTCTAGGACCTATCACTGAATCATCATCGTCGTCATACAAAATAGGGTTGGCGTAGAAACACCCATTAAAGTCTACTACTGCGGTTTTTACTTGAAATCGCTAGCGATTTATATGTATATTTTACACAAAATTACTATACCTAACATTCACACAAAATTCCAATCCGCAATTAATATCTCGCTGGGATTTGCAGGTCAAACGTCTGACTAATAAAATGAATGCGCTATTAATAACTCGCTGGGATTTTAGAAAATAATCAATAATTGCATATTTCGCAACAGATGCTCTGAGGATGGTCTCATAAAGTTTAGATCATTCGCGAACGTCTGATTCACAATGGAGGCTCTTGACGATTTTTTTTACACAGCCAATTGTCGAGATATTTTTAGAATTTCAGCTTTCGCTGTTACACAGCTTTCATCGTCATGACGAAACAAGTACAGATTAACCTTACCACTAATGAGAGAGCCAGGTTCTAAAATTTTGATGAAATTTCCATGTGAGACTATGGATTTATCGACATAACACTTTTTCACTTCATCATCTACGGTGATCTTTGTGTATTTGTCTTGTGATATTGGATTGTAAAGATTATCAGCAGCATTAGAAAGTGAGTCTGTGACCCAGGTAAGCTTACTAAAATAATCTGAATTTTCTGTTGGAACCAGACACAGCTTTATCTTATTTCTGTTTTTGAAATATGTGCTGTACTTTTCATTGTCTAGCATAATCGTCATATGCTGACCTCAGAAAAGAATTCTTTTCATCTTTAACGTGGTATCTTCCACTGTAATATCTTCCATATTTCATATTTCACACAAAATTTACTGAATATCGTTTTTCATATTTCGCAGCTCTGTTCGGCATCACATCTACGAGCAAATCGTCTTTGCCTCGCAGTTCCTGTATCAGATCTAACATAATAAACGTTTCCCCTCTGAGATAAGCTTTTGCTATTTTACACGAAGTAATATCACTGACTCTATCACGATAAATATCTTCTGTTTCGTCGATATAACTAATAACATAACATAACTGACCCAGTTTAAAATTTTTAAGTACTAGATGCTGCCTGAGAATTGCACAAGCTGTTGCAAAACTTAAAAGACCGCGAATATCAGCTTGCTGTATATCTATGGCGGGTAGATTTAGGTATCCAGCAATGAGCTCTTTGATATTTCTGTATTTTGCTTCTGTCAGTAACTTTCCACCTTCTTTTGTATAGTTTTTCAACGCATTGTTTTATAACTATTATGTATTTCATAATCTTTATCAATAATGGGTTTCACAGTTGTAATATCGTCAATCTCTTGATAAAATATATCTCGTTCGACATCATCATGTAACTCAATCCTAGATTCAATTTCTGATACTGTCTTTAGTGCAGCATTAATGTGATATACGTCATACTTTTCTTTATTGCCGGTGAGAGAGTTTATCAAAATTAGATATGCTTTTGTTAGCAGGTTAGTGTCAGTACTGTTATCTACTTTTTCTAACAGCGTCTTTTTATCATAATAGTCCATACCGAGTACACGAAATACTAGACGTTTAGCAAATGTGTCCTTGAGCTTACGATTTTTAAGAAACTTGTGTTTCCTTGTTTCAGCTAGTTTATCAAGCTCGTCGTGAATCTTCTTTAGTCGCTCTTGCTCTGGTTTCTTACCACCATGAAATTTTGTTTTTTTGTAGATTTATCAATCGTCAAAACGTTTTCTTTATTTAGCTCAAGCAGTGTATTAAATATTTTTCAAGGTTTAACCGCCGTCTTTCCTCACAGTCACTTACAGGACAGTATTTGCTAATTATATCAAAGTCTCTGATAGCGTATCTCAGTTGAGGGCCTCTCATTCCTGAAACTCTGGCAAAGTTATCGCTGTTCTAAGTTAAACCGGGGGAACGTAAAGTTAATTTTTTTTTATTCGAGCAATTATATTTATCGCTCTTGCTTCCTCAATACTCTTTGGATCCAGCGAATCAACATCAGCTATTTCGATCTCTGTTTTTGGGTTTAGTATAAAATTATAAAATTCTTTTGCGACTCTGATCGACAGAGGATCAATAGACATTATATATTACAATTACATTAAATCGTCAAGTGTATATATCTGAAACATCGTCAAACCCGGAAATGACCCCTCCTCATTAAATCATAAATCCGGAAATACGGGTACTTGTTTGTATTATTTTTTTTTCAGGATCAAGTATAAAATAAATAGTGTTAGAAATATAGAAATCCGATTCCGTATGAAGCGTAGTCCATTTAGAATAATCAATCGATCTTTGTAATTGCCAGTTATAAATTCTTCCGACATTAGCATATATTATACGTCGTAATTTTTAAATCTCTATATTGCTACTTCTTCTGGACACTCTATTTTGATCCAAAAGTTAGATGTTTCTCCGTCTGTGATCCACTCTAACCCGTAAGATAAAGGGCTGTTAAATGCAAACGCATAACTTGGATTATTATCCGAATAATAACTTGACGCAGATGCAACAAAACCCCAACGATTTCTTCTAGCATCAGCGAGATGTGGAATGTGATCGATATTACTTTTAACCCGTTTTGTACTACCACCAATCGCTTGTGATTTGGTAACACTGTTCACATACTATTTATTGGTAAAATCGGATGTAGAAACGGGTACATACGTAGAAGTTATCTTATTATCGACCATATCGATCGCACCTGTAACCGTTCCTCGGGACTTTTTTTTTACGATAATTGGCATCTGCAGAAGAAATTGTACTCGATGATGGTGCACTTATCTCAGCGTCAACATAAAATTTATTTGCTAGATCAAATGGGGTAACTGGATTATAAGTTATTTTATTCGAGCCCATGCTGTGTTATCGTCAACGTAATTTTTATTTGTTAAATCTGATACCGCTGATGGAATTGCTTTAGTTTTTATCTTATTCGATCCCATGTCCAGATTTCCCACCATAGTATCAACGGATTGTATTACAAAGTTGTCCTTGACAAACTTTACATTTGTTACAGAATCGTTATTGGTCAAGTTGTATTATCAAGTTGAGTATTAAATATTAATTTTCCTCCCATATCTTTATTTCCAGCCATCATCCCACCAGATAATGACAACTTAGAATTATCTACCGAGCTAAGTTGTGCATAGCTTACCGCTTGTGAATTATTTATTATAGAGGGGGGTATTCAGTTTCAAGGTGTACAATCTTTTTTTTTAAAACTCATATTGATATTTTGGGTCATCTTTCCACCCGACAACGATAACTTACCATTACTGACCACACTAAGTTGTGCAAGGCTTACAGCCTGCGAGTTATCTGGGTTGATTGGTGGATATGTTGTCTCAAGGTCTAGCACTCGCTGACTCGACATACTTAAGTTACCAGTCATTGTATACCAAGAATTTTTTATATAATTTGTTAAATCTACACCAGCCGTGGTGGTTGTAGTTCCTGTTTTGTCGGTTGAGCTGTCAATTAACGTAGCAAATTTGTGTAATAGCTCATTCTTATTCTTACTGCGAGATAAAAATGTTTGAATACCTGATATAAAATGAGCATAATCAACTCTGACACAGAGCGATTAATCAAACATCAGCATAACCACGACCTACCGGACTGCCATTATCTGATAGTAGGACGAAGTGGATCGGGCAAAACTAATCTTCTGATGAATCTGTTACTTAACGACCTCTTCAACTACGATCGAGTTTTTATCTACACAATAAATCCACATCAAGATAAGTACGAACTGCTTAGCGAATATAACGAAAATCTGAACAATGATCTTAGCGTAGGCGACGATATATTTATCATAAAACAACCCTAAGATCTACTTCCTATTGCTGAGCTAGATTCTGACGAGCATAAAATAATTGTGTTTGATGACATTCTGCTGAGTAATTCAGACATGAATAAGATAAAATCTTATTTTTCCCTATTGCGCAACAGAAACTGTAATGCAATATACCTAGCTCAAGGCTTCTACAATATTGGTCGATTTATCAGGCGAAATACAGGCTGCTTCATATTTGCTGGACTAGACAATATCGACGTACAAGACATAGCCCGAGAACAGTGCGGGGATGTATTAAAAGACAAATTTGCCGAACTTTATCATAATGCTACTGGCAGAATGTCAGCGTCTGAGCAGTCTTCTCATCAGGGAAATCACAGTTTCTTTTAATTTGATAAGCTAGCAAGAGATCGAAATCGTATGTTCAGATGAGGAATAGAGAGGTTTTTGGACTGTGAAAATTAATCTACCACAGCTGCTTTCAAGAGAAAGGTTGAGCAGGAACGTCAGGGTCTACAGCAGACGGCAGAAGAAACTGCTAGAATTTTTAGGCCAGTAACCGAAGTAGTAATTGGCAAACGGCCAGATTTCTGCGGTATCACCAGAAGATCTTAAAAAGTTATCAGAGAAAGGACTACGAGGAATTCTTGAAGAGGAGGAAAACAAATTATTGAGCGAATAGTAGATCCAGCTGTACGACAGGCTGTAGTATTACAAAAAATTGGAGAGTAGGTTATGGGTAATGAAGAATATGTGGCCATGATGCATTAAACGATTAATAATTTAACAAAGTAAGCTAAATATCAAATAGATATCACAGAGTTAAGAGATTTTGAGGAGAAAATTTTTAGCAAAAACAAAATGACAGTTGATGATGGGTTATAATAAGATAGATAATTACACTGAACAACTAAGAACTGTGAGAAAAAATAATGAGGTGGCTCTTGATAAGCTCAAAGAATCTACTAATTACGGTGACGCACAAAAATATTTTAATAGGTATTATTGCTGATTTTTATGCTATAATATTTGATAACATAAAAGAGAAACAAAACATTTCAATTACAAAACGGGTTATTAGAAAACTTAGCTAAAAAACTTGATGACGAAAGAGTAAAAAAGAAAATAGCGTATGGTCAGAAGATTTTTAACTGAACCGCTGAAATAGTTGATCGACTAATGCTATTAATAGCATCAATGGAAGCCGGAAATACGAGCACAGGAATTGACAACGAAATTGTTGAAATTTTAGATAATCTCAGATCAAACGGTTATTTAACATCCGACGAATATTATATTTTACACAGTGATTTAATTCGCTAACAACAAAGCGCAAAGTAGCAGCAGTTCATTTTTATCTATCAGATACAATAAAAATGTTATCAACTGCAAACCTTTCTTTTATTTATAATCCACCAATCGAACTTGACAGCAATAAACAATACTTAATAGGACTAGTTTCAGCTACTGCCTGGCACGCTATGGCAAATATCAGGACTAACTGAAATGACGATTTCACATTTCAATCAATTCAGCAAGCTGGCCGGGACTGGATTTCTGCTAAGATACCGCAGGGCGCTTATAACGTTACAGATCTAAATAAAGCAATAAAGTTATTAATTCCAACTAAAGTTGAATCCGCATCAGATAATTTTGAGCTCATTCCAAACTATAACACAATGTGTGCCAGAATCACTTTGAAAAACGGTTTCATTGTCGATTTCAATACCACAAATAGCATCGGGACGTTATTAGGATTTTCTCGAAAACAATAAGGTTCTGCTGAATCGCAAAGTACTTCAATTTCATACGATGGTGAATCACCAGTGGACATAACAGAAGTAAATTCGATTTTAATAAATTGCGCTATTGTCAGCGGGTCGTATACATCACGTGGTGGTAAAGGTCAAACTATTTATTCTTTTTCTCCTGACGTACCACCTGGATCGCTAATGCAAGTAAATCCAAGACAAATAATCTACTTTCCTGTTAGTATCGAAACTCAAATATCTTCTATCACGATGACACTTACTGATCAATCCGGCCGGCAGCTAAATCTCAATAACGAAATTGTAACATAATATCTGCACTTGAGGTCAGTGAGCTCTGCTCACCACGGTTAACCGATCACAGTTAGCTCACCACAGCTATGCTGTCAATAATTAGTTGTTGTTGTTGTTGTTATAGGGTTTAAAGCCATTTTTCAGCACAAGATAGGCTATACATGGCGGCCAGTATTAATGGTGGAGGAAGAACCCGGGAAAACCCCGGAAAGAACTACTGACCCACGGGAAGCTCAACAATTAGTTAACTAATCACAGTCAATTTTATCAGACAGTATTGTATAACAAAATGAAACAACGAAAAATTTATTGCGGAAATATCGTAGGAGGTTTCTTTGGAAATATATTCTCTAAAATAATTGAAAATGTACCTGGAATTGCCCCCCCCCCAAAAAAAAATAGCGCCTATCGCGTTAGACGCATCTAAAGCTTTTGCCATAGGAGTGTCTTCTGTAGCAGGTTCAGATTTTGGACAGAAGATTGCTGATAAAATCAAGGGTGGACCACCGATTGCACCTATGATATGCGACAGGGATATAAAACAAGCAATTTCGGAAATATCACTAACATCAGAAACTCCTAAGTCGCTGATAAAAACGCCAAAAAAAAAAAAAAAAAAAATATAACCTGCTGTCTCCGCCAGGCGAAGAAATTATTAGAAAATTAGTAACTAAAAACTAGAACCATTCGACCAGATATTGCGGCGTTCTAATTTTTGTCTAACAATAACAGATAAAAAATTTCTGTCAAAATTACCCTTGACCTGACCGAGGAAATATCAACAGATGACTCAACAACAGAATTTGAGCATGTTGAATATCTCGATGAAAATTCAAACGAACCTAACAAAACAGTGGTTCGAACATTTGATACAAGAGACGAGGACGTGTTTCTGCTACCACACAAAGCCGTACTTGAAGTACGAGGAAGTGTAAGAACAGCAGCTGGTGCAGTAGTACCTGCTGGTACACAAGTGACACTTGTTAATAATGGTTGGAGTTTGTTTAGAAGCGCCATATATCAACTCGCTAATCAAACAGTAGAAGATACTTCTATGCATCTACCAATTGCAAGTACTATTCTTAATATAGTTTCATTTAGCGACGATTACTCGAGATCTGTTGCAACAAATATGATGTGGTTAAAAGATACTGGAACCGAAGATGCTATTTCAAAAGAATTTAATTATCTTAATGAAATTACATCTGGCTCTGATGCTGCTGCTGATCTAGCTTTAGTGAGAACTTTTCTTATTACAAACGCTTTATATCTTGGAATTACTGTACCAGCTGCAGATGCAACAAGGACTTCTCTGACAGCAGTTTGTAATTTTTTTTTAAATTACTGCACCAGGTGCTGCAACTAATGGAACTGCAGTGTTAGCCAGAGTAAACAGAATAATACATATAATAAATATTAGAAATGGAGTGTACAACGAAGGTTATGCTAAACGACTAAAATTTACAGATAATTCACATCAAATAACTATGGCGCTGCCGCTTAGCACAATATTCGATTTGTAGAGACTATAATCAGGTATTTCGTGGGATAAAACATACACTTATACTTGATCGAGCTGATCAGAACGATTGTCTGATGCGAGCTGGTGGTGATGATGAACAATTTGTAATTTCACGATTAGCATTGTGGATGCCACGTGTAGTTCCGTCGATCGATAAATCAATAGAACTTGAGACGATGCTAACAGCATTCACAAAAAGATACATTTTATGCAGGATAAAGTTTATCAAACCGCAATACCGAATTCAATCAATAACACTCGGAAAATAACAACATCACCGAGTGAACAGTTACCTAGGCACGTATTTATTGTGTTTCAGTGACAGAATAGACGTGGTAGTCAGCTTCAAAGCAATTCTGTATTTGATAGTCCTGATGTCAGACGAATATTTGTCAGAAAAAATTCTAAGCAGTATCCATTAGCTGACAGAGACGTATATCGAACGTATATGTACCTTATGGAAGCTATGCAGGAATATCAAGATGCTGAGAGTGGATCTCAAAATTTCAATCGAAGAGTTTAGAACGCTTTTATCCGATATTTCATTTTGATGTCAGTAAGCATAGCGAACGAGCTATCGGGTCAAATTCTGTCACTGAAGTCACGTGGACACTTGGACAGGCTCCAATTGCTCCAGATAATGTGTATTATGCATACGCGTTAATTGCATCTGACAGATTCTTAACGATAGATTCTACCAAGGGCAGGATGACCGTTTAAGTCTAAAGGGCGGTATAACTTTATCAAACAAGCAAGCGGTGGGAATGTACTGATTTTCTGATTAAGAATGACTATCGGGTCCTCTGCACTTGAAATGCTTTACAATTTTATAAAACAAGCGAGCGGAATGTATTGATCCCCTAACAAGCGGCGGAATTACTGCAATACAAATTTTATCCAGCAGAAGGAAAATAAATACAGAATGAAATACATTGTGCATGAAGTGAATTTATCGCCAGGACAAGTTAAAAATTTAACACAAGCTATTCTTAAACGACAGTCTATTTCGCTAAAGATAGATTTCGGAACCCCGGGTGCAAGATCGCAGAGCGATCCCTTGCCAGCAAAACTAATGCTGACACAGCAGCAAATCAATAAAATAGGACTGCAAACACCTTTTATCTTAAATTTATCAGCAGCGCAAGTTACTGCTATGTCTAGATCGCAAGCGATCCGTGGTGGTTTTCTAGGACCTGCATTGGCAATTATTGCAAAAACAGTGCTATCCAAAATACTGCCAGTATTAGGCACCCTGGGGATAGCTGCTACCTCGGGCGCCATATCAGGGCTAGGAAAAAAGCTGTGTCTGGCGATGGAATCATCCGTGGTGAAATTACAGGTGAAGGAATCAAACAGTGTAATTCCAGTCCTTTGGACTGGGCGCAAAGCATTTCACTTTTGTCTAACGATTACAATAAAAAATGCCCGAAACACGAACCGTTCAGAAACATAAAACGGCAAAGAAACGTAAAACAACTAAAAAGAAAGACGAACCGGAAAGTAGTCCAAGGTGGATTCATAGGACCGTTGTTAGCAGGAATAGCGGGAAGTCTACTTCCCAATCTGCTGAGGATAAGGCGTGGGAGTGGACTAATGCTACCCGGTACCAGGAGGTAGATCACTCTGCGGTCCATCCACTAAACAACTTTGAGATCTTAGATAAACTTAAGAAGTCAGCGGATTTCAAGGAGTATTTTCTAAAGATTAGTGATCACTTCACTCTCTGCCAGCTGCTGAAAGCTGTGTTATAAATATCCAAAATTTTAACAATGGATCTGGCACGCATTGGGT
Source organism: Megalonaias nervosa (assembly GCA_016617855.1). NCBI lineage: Eukaryota > Metazoa > Mollusca > Bivalvia > Unionida > Unionidae > Megalonaias > Megalonaias nervosa. Next base: position 131,058 of record JAECUM010003929.1, on the reverse strand, counting down.
AGCGCTTTATAAAAACAACTATTTTGATTCGTTTGGGCTACCATCAAGTGATATTATCAAACAGTACGTGCTAGCGTCTCAAAAGTAACAAAAAAATCAATTATTCGTCTAATCAACTTCAGCCAGTTGGAACTGCTGCTTGTGGATATTACTGCGTTATGTTTATCAAACAAATGACTGGGACAAATGGTGATTTTCTAAATTTATATTACAATTCACACCTAAACCAAGCCTGGAAAACGATAAAATTGAAATTTTATCTAACAAGCAAATATAAAAATGACCACGTATTGCTTGAAATGCAGATGTAAAACGGAAACAAATGAAACTATGGAAACTACCAAAAATAACAGACTAATGATAAAAAGTATCTGTTGTACCTGTGGCCGAAAAAAGAGTATGTTTCTCAAACGTGATTCACAATTACCTGGATGTCAGGAAATGCCCAGAATTTCTAATATTATTTTAGTCGACGATTAAATTATAACAAAAATGGAGTTCCAATTTGCAAGCAAATTTTGTAAATGTGAGGCTGACCACGATCTTTGTCTCGAGCAAGATAAAATAGTAACTTATTGCCACTGTTGCAATCAACGGGCTGTAATCGGATCCGGCTTAGTCATTCACTAGTTAATTGGCACATTACCGAAACCCAAACATGGATGGATCCTGCCATGCCACAGGTAGACAGGTCATGGAATGCTTTCGATAAGCAGCTTGATGACAATCCCATCCCGGGGGAGGAGGAGAGGAGCCCTATAATCAAGCCGATGCAATCGCAATGCGACATAATATATGTTACCGTGACAACGGAAACGATAAATCGGGTTGCGACCGTATTATGCTAGATGAGCTAAGCGATATGACACTGAAAGGAATGAGAGAGCGAATTGACCATAAGCTGGTACAAGGTATTATAAGAGCGAAATATAAACTGGGGCTATGAAAGTCCCGACTCGGTAAAAATGTACTTTATGATGATGAAGTGCAGAGCGCTGTCGCACATGAACATCATAAACCTAAAAGAAAAGTTTCCTCGTCGAAAAGTTGTCGCAAACTCAACTGATGATATATGGGTAATAGATCTAGCTCATATGTCACACATTGCAAAGCATAATAACAATAAAAGGTACCTGATGAATGTAGTTGATATTTTTAGTAAATACGCGTTTAGTGTGCCTGTTACAGATAAAACAGGTAAGTCTATAATCGATTCGTTAAGAGATATTATTGCCAGCACTGAAAGAAATCAAATAAGGCTTGGACAGACCACGGAGCGGAGATGTTTTAATAAGCAGTTCAAGCAGTTTCTGGAACAAAATAACATCACAAAATACATCACAGGGAATGAAGGGAAAAGTGTCATCGTCGAGAACTTTAATCGTACGCTAAAAGAGAAGATCTACAAACAACTCACGGCCAGAAACACTAACAGATACGTCGACGATCTGCCAAAGATATGTGTCGGATTACAATAACACAAAACATAAAACAATTGGAATGTCACCAAATGAAGCTATTAATAACCCAATACTGACGAACGAGAATATGTACCGAAGACATATATTTAAAGCTGGTGATAGAGTTAGAATTTCACTGGTGAAGAAAACTTTTGAAAAAGGATTCACTCCTATCTGGTCCAAGGAAGTATTTGTTGTGGATAAAATTTTAACAATACCTGTGACATATAAGCTGAAAGATTCAGCGGGAGAAGAAATTATTGGAAGTTTCGATGAACAGCAGCTACAGCGGACAGAGCAGGATATATTTATTATCGAGCGAGTGATAACAAGAAAAGGAAAGAAAAGTTTGGTTAAATGGAGAGGCTATGGCGACAGTTTTAATAGTTAGATACCAACTAGTGAAATCAAATATCCTTGATTAAATCGTAGGGTGTATAACACCCTTCGATCCAATCCAGTCACAATAAATCTTTTCGTATTTCAAAAAGACAGATTTACATTTCACTGGCTTGCATAATGACATCAAATATTGTCTTCATGTTGTTGTTAGTACGCACTCTCCCATCAAGATAAAAATCTCAACAAACAGAAAATCAAATTTTATATTTCTTCGACGACAGTGAACTTCTAACTCTCCACGCTTCATATAGGGCTTAAATAACTCCCAGAATATCCGATTCTCAGACAGTAAAATTAAACTTTTTTATCTTCTTAGCGAAGTGATATTTTACATTATACAGCGATTTTGCTGCTGCATAAAATTGCTCGTCTTGATGTACTATACCTGGCTCATCTGCAAATGTATCCTCAACCATAGGAAATAAATATGTTTCTAGATCGAACTCGGAGTGCTTTGCACTCTGATTCTTCGAATCCTGATGTGCTGCAGTATTTAGATTTCTAACAATCTGTTCTACATGCTCTGGCTGATCCGCCGTATCACGATCAATAATCGGCGTAAATATCTGACAGTCTTTTCGCAAACAAGAAATTTGTTTGAGACATCTAATACATAAGACTTTTATCTAATTCTTATATGCTCATTTTTTTCTCCGTTAACTTTACATTGTCAGAATCGTGCAATATTTTACGATATTGCACTCACGCAGAAATTCATATTGAACTCACGTGCGCAAAATAGTGTATTACGAACTACTTTGTAAACAAATCATGTACACTCTCGTAGTAGACGCTTTACGTTTTGGTTGATTAAATTTGTTTCTGAATGAACTAAAGCAGATGTTTCGTGGACTGCCACATACCAGCTGCTTTGGCACATTCCGCGTTAACCTTTTAGATACAATGTTTCGGATTTAGGCTAGCTATAGACGCCAGACAGGGTCCTTACAAATAACATGCAAGTGACAAGGCATAGACTGTCTTTTTTAGCTGGTAATAAGAATGGCAAAAAAAAATATACTTACAGTTTTACATCCTGAATTTCCTCAAAATGTACTTTCTTAGTTCTGCAAATCTAAATTACATGAGCCATGCCATGGGGTCTCAGGCTTGAATACATATTTCGAAACTGTACTCTAATTTCGACTATATTCCAAGTGCAATTACATCCTCCTTACTGCACTCGAAATGAGATAGACATTATATTCCATAGCGTCTTTTTGATAATTGCAATTGAAAGACTACATATTTTCCCCACATTATGATTTCAAACATTAAATGACACACTTTCAGATGTCAACATGCTTCTCTGTCGCTGCTTCAATCCGATGTATTTGATGTAGAACTGGCACAGATAAATCCAGTCAATGATCACGAAATTTCGTAGAATCGACAGAAATACCCAAATCTATTCATTCCAGATCAAATGGAAAAGTTGTTGCAATGAGCATTCATTCACAATATGACTCCCAATTTCAATTTTAAGTAGACCAAAACGCCATTTTCTTTCGAAAGTTATGTCTAGCGCGCGACTAAGTTCAAATTTATCTGGGCGGAGTTATGTGCGCAATAATAATGTTGTTGTGCAATGATGAATCTGCGCTTGTGTATTTAGTTTGGAATACGGAATACATTCAGTTACTTTGTTTCTTGTTGTGTATTTTTGTTTATATAATTAAGCCGTAGGTAGAATAAGAAAATGAGCATATAATAAAAAGGTTACTGCATTTGTATGGGAAAATATGAATTCGTTTTGTCGGATGGATGTACTGCACTCCCAAGGTCGTGCAGTATTTCCCTCCGAAGAAATCGTTCATATTTTCTCGTACAAATGCAGTAACCTATAATTACTGTAATAAAATACCCGACAAAATAAGAAGAATAGTCAGAGCTTAAATCTTAAATATGAACTTTTTATTCGACGCTGTCAAGTTGTTTATGAACAATCAAAAAACAGAAAAAAGTATGTGAATTTTCTCGTTGAATACGAGCCTTACTGGCCGTTTGATGTGCTACTGACAGATTCGGAGGTATCAGAACTTGAGAAATATATATAAAAAAAATTGTTAGATATGATAGAGACACTATTTTGAAATGGGCTCACTGCTGTTTGACACTGGAAGATTTAAAAATATTCTGAAAATTGATCTCTGAACTGTAAAGCTGTTTCAATTTTATGTTAATTATCAAATATGGACAGATTTGTTACTCGAGCTAATATAATAAATCCCTTTTATCTGGAAGAGGCTGTAAGAAATATGTTTCGTTGTAATGTTAACGTTGTAGCTCGCTTTGAAGTAGAAAGAGAAAAAAAAATAATTTGATTTTGTTAAGCAGTATAAAACTTGATCATATACTTCGACATGGAAAGATCCTAGTCGAATATGACAAAGAAACCTTAAACAAATATCTCAATTTCTGCTTGACAAATAGTGAGGTAGCAAATATTTTAAATAGGTGATTCATACTAGAAGAAGATTCTATCAAACGTTATCATTGAAAAGGCGGATTTATAGACTCCATCAGCAGCAGATTTTATTGATTGCGGATGAATGTCAAAATGTCTTGCTGCTGATCTTAATGATGTGAATGACATTTCTTCTCCTGTGGTGGAGTTAGTTGATATAACGGATCTAGGATTTCTAAAATTGTGAATATTTCCGGCATCATCCTGCCTGCTATGTTCTTTCGGAGTAACAAGGTCCAAGTTCTGAAGTCCGTTGTCAGTTCGAATATTGCTAAGATGATCAATCACAAATCCACTAGGAATCTGACCACGAAACATTTCAAACACGAACCTGTGAGATTTGTAACAAATATAATCGGTGTTTGTTTCTCGAATCGTCACATTCAGATATCCCATATTACTAATGCTTCCAATAACTTTTTTTGTTTTTACATTTCTAACAATAACTCTATCGGAGGCTTCGTAAAATTATAAATCGGATGCGGTTTTAACTCGTCCTTTAATGACAAATTGGTGACGTTATTGTGTGTTACACTACCGTTGATACGATAGACTCTCATTTAGTCTGGTATATCATCACCGCTAAATAAAGCCCAGATAAATTCGTGCAAGAACATCCCAGTATATTCACTATCATCAGCACCTTTCACTTTCATCTTATAACCCGCCGGCGTTAATATTCCAATTGCATTTTTTGTTTTTATGTTGATCACAACGTCAAGCTCATTACCAGCAAAGAGATTATATCTCTGATGACACCAAAAAATCTCTTGATTTCTAGCAAGATTTTTGACTATTGTGTTTTCCAAATCTCTAATTGACAATTTTCACAGCACACTCAATTAAAGAAATATAAAGCAGTAGATATAGAATGTTGCAACTTGCTGATATGGCAAAAAAGGTCTGTTCCTGACAGAAAGATATCGGCCTATACAAATCTCAACAGCATTTGCTGGTTTTGATAACAGTTTTCGATTCGATAGTAAACGTTTACTTACAAATTTCTCTGCCACATACTTATATCATCTGCTTCAACCAACAATCAAATCCCAGCTTGCCACACTCAAGGGTTTGAAAATAATAGTGCAGTTCCATGTAAGCTTTCTAATTTAAATATATTTCTGGAATCCCCACAGACTCCCACGTCAGAGCAACGTGAGGAATTTGCCTATCCTTATATCAAAATCTAATCGAATTATTACCGGGACAGATTTAATATCGTTGTCAGATAATATATTTCAGGAGATATGGAAGAAAATAGATGAGTACACTACATCGAGGTCTGGCTGGAAATTTGATAAAATAACGGAAATATTGTTCCACACTATGAAATATAATCCATTGCGTGGTAGTTCATATGTCGATCTACCAATTAAAATAAAAAACTCAAAATGTTGTGTAAATATCCAGAAACATGATAAAAATGTTTCCAATGGGCAATATTATCGGCGTTATTTCCAGCACGAGATCATCCTTATCGAGTATCAAATTATATGTTAATAATCTAAACTTTAGCGGGATTGTCTTTCCCGTTGCTGAGAATCAGATTCCTAAATTGAAAAGCAGAACAATCTCCTGTTACTTGGAGGTATTAATGTATTGGCGTCGATGACAAAAAAAGTTACATCCTAGATATATCAGCGATCTAGCATGTCAGCACTCAGTAAATTTACTATTTTATAAAGATCGCTACGAGTGGATCAAAAACTTTAATCGGCTAGTCGGAGGTCAGTATAACAAGCATAAGGGAAAGAAACATTTGTGTCAGGTGTTTGTCCGGCTGTATATCACAACATGTACTTTATCGACATCTCGAATATTGCTCTAATGTTCAGAAAGTCTCTATGCCTGGCAAAGAAGAAAAAATATTACAATTTACAAATTACAGACACAAGATGAAAGTGCCTTTTGAAGTATACGCAGATTTCGAGTCAATTTTACTTTCAGTGCAAGGAGAAGAAAATAACCCTGATAAATCTTCGACAAGAAAAATACATGGTCATATTCCCTGTGGAGCGGCGTATAAGATCGTTCGTGCAGTTGATAAATCTTTAACAAATCAAGTAAGGATTTACCGTGGAAAGGAACCTTCTGTCTTGTTGCTAAAGAACCTTATCGACGAAATTGATCTCATCATGATATTACTCGCTAAGACAGTAGCAATGAAACCACCAACAATACAAGAAGCTGAATTTTCCAAATCAGAGATATGTTATATTTGTGAGTAGGCGCTTTTGCCTGAAGATAAAGTAAAAAGATCACTGCCATATTACTGGTAAGTATCATGGTCCAGCACAAGATAGACGCAATTTAAAATATACCGCACGAGATTTCGTTCCTGTTGTCTTTCACAATTTCAGAGGATATGATTCTCACATTATAGTTGAAGTGTTCGGTAAGAAAGATATAATAAACCAACTAAAATTAGTAACAATAAAATAAAGTGCATTCCAAATAACAGTGAAAAGTATATGTCAATGACACTAGGCAAGTTACCGGTAAGATTTATTGATAGTCTGCAGTTTATGGCTTCATCGCTAGAGGAGCTTGTGCGAGGTTGTAGTAAATTTAATAATTTGATTGAACATTTCGGTGAAACTGCTGACAGTTTATTGACACGAAAAGGAATTTTTCCCTACGAATATCTAGACGATTGGGATAAATCTGATGAAACGTGTCTACCTGACAAAGATGAGTTTTATTCTAGGTTAAATCTTGAAAATGTTAGTGATGACAATTATACATATGAGAAATCAATTTGGGATTCGTTCGGCTGTGAAACCCTGGGAGATTATCAGGACCTTTACTTGATCACAGACGTTCTGTTGCTCGCGGATATATTTGAAAATTTCAGAGATGTCAGCGCTGATAACTACGGACTCGACCCAGCTTGGTATTATTCAGCACCCGGATTAAGTTGGGATGCATTACTCAAGCACAGTAAAATAAAACTAGAACTGTTAACATACCCTGATAAGTTCAACTTTATAGAACGTGGAATCCGAGGCGGAATAAGTTTCATAACAAAAAATATGCCAAAACTAATAATAAATATCTACCCGACTATGATAATACAGAACCATCAAGTTTTTTTAACCTATCTAGATCCTAATAACCTGTATGGTTACAGCCTATCGGAGTCTATGCCGGTTGGTCGGTTTAGGTGGATGATCAGCGAAAAAGTTTTTTGATCAATGATAAAACTATACCGGATGTTAGTTATTCTTTTGAAGTTGATATTGACTAGCCTGTGGAGCTTAATGATGCGCATAATGACTATACATTCTGTCCAGAGTCGATGCTGATCGACTGCAGTTTATTATCAGAAAAACGGAGATTTTATTCGTCTAGTGCTAACACTAGTGGTAAATCTGTTGTTCGAAAACTAGATTCTAATCTGCTTGACAAACTGAGATATGTTTGTCATTATAAAAATCTTAATCAAGCAGTTAATCATGGCCTGGTATTAAGAATAATTCATCGTGTGCTAAAATTTAATCAATCGCCGTGGATGATGAGTTATATAGACTCAAATACAGCACGACGAGCAGCTGCTAAAACAGAATTCAAAAACAACTTTTTTCAAGCTTATGAATAACAGCGTCTTTGGCAAGACCATAGAAAATATCAGAAAGCGAGTCAATGTTGAGATTGTCAATAACGTGGAACGTCGTAATAAACTTGTAGCATCTGATGATTTTGACAGCATGAAAATATTTAATGAAAATCTAGCAGCCATTCAACGAAGAAAGACTAATCTGAAGTTAAATAAGCCAGTTTATGTCGGCATGGCAGTACTTGAAATATCAAAGTGGCTAATGTTCCAATTTCATTACGATATTGTTAAGGTTAAGTGGCCTGATGCAGAGCTGTTATTTACTGATACTGACTCGCTTATGTACAAGATAAAATCTGATGATATTTATCAAGAATTTTATGACAACAGAGAAATGTTTGATCTTTCAGATTATCCAGAAAACAGCAGATTTCACTGTGATGATAATAAAAAAATAGGAAAATTTAAAGATAAGACAAACTTTGTTCCTATCGTAGAGTCTATCGGATTGCGTAGTAAAATGTACTGTCTAAAACTAGCTGATAATAATGTTAGGTAACGAGCTAAGTGATTAAAAAGAAATGTGGTAGGTAAGGTGACAGGATTTGATAATTATAAGCTGTGCTAGACGGATTTTCTAGTTATGTTGAGATGATGGCAATAAGATCAAATTGTCATAAAACTGAGACCGATGTTATCATAAAATCTGGTCTGTGTAATTTTGATAATAAAAGTTACTGCTCTGATGAGGTCAATACATTTGCGTTAGGATATAAAAAGTCTGATAGTGTTGATTTTACCAAGGTGGATTTTCTAGATTGGTTATTTACAATAAATCTCTAGCGATTTCATATACATTTTGTGTGAAAACAAGGGTAGTAAAAAAGTTTGTGTGAAATATAAATCACAGTACGACCCACCATACTGTAAAAAAAAGATAGCAAAAGGGAGTACCTGACGACCAAGTTGAATGACTTTGGATATCTCTTATCTTGGGTAATTGTTATATTTTTCCATTGTGTGTAAACATACCCCCTGGTGAATCGCTAAGTGCGAAACGAAATCTTAGAGCTTCAGAGGGCTGTTCAGGCTGATTTTCAATTTTGCAATTGTTGGATCGCTAAGCGCGAGAGAGTTTGTAATAAAATACACCCCCTAAGCGAACCCCGGACGCTTTGAGGTTCGGAGGTGCCAGGCGTTGCACCTGGAATTAGTCTTTTTTTAATTTATTTCTTTTTTTATTTTTTGTTTTACAATAACTCGTATATCTTATCTTTTCAATGCATCGCAGGCGCCCCCCCCCCCTCATAATAGCTTCTGTCGCGTAACGCCGACAATATATCTATCGCGTTTTTCTGGAGTCGAATCCACTAAGTCGTTTCCACTTGTCGATCGTTTGTCTGTACGACTTAACCACACGGCTACCGAGCTCTTACAGATATACAGATGAAATTTAGATATATAACTATACGAAGCAGACACTGACCAGAGCGTGTGTGTAAATTATTATTTTGTAAAATTGCAGCGAGTTATTAATAAAGCATTCATTTTATTATTTAGGCGTTTGACCTGCAGATCCCAGTGAGTTATTAACAGCGGATTGGAATTTTATGACAATGATATAGTAATTTTGTGTGAAATATATATATATAAATCTCTAGTGATTTCAAGTAAAAACCGCAGTAGTAGACTATAATGGGCGTTTCTAAGCCAACCCTATTTTGTGTGACGACGATGATTATTAAGGGACAGGTCCAAGAGCTAGGTAATAAAAAATGAAATAGATTTTGTCGCCTCAACAAAGTTGTTTCCGTATTTGTTTAGACTAACGGGGAGGCCTGGGAGGGGGTAATCATGCTTTCGTCCTAATACAAAATATGGGTTTGGCTAAGAAACCTCATTATAGTCTTCTACTTTGGAGGTCTGATCAGTACTATGTTCCCTTAGATTCCACTAAATATTGCTGTCATAATGGCAATTTAAAAAAAAAAAAAAAAAAAAAAAAAACCATTTGCTACACATCGCTCCATTTATCTATATTGTTTTGGACGTCATAATGTCGAACCTTTATTTTGGCTAATGGTTTATAACACCCGATAACTATGCCAGTGCATGTCGATTTTACAGTTCTAGCATCATATAAAATATTGTATTTCAGAAATATGTCTGCTGGGGTGGTAGACATTGTGTGATCATTTATGTTCACGTATTAATAAATAAGCCTGCCGGGCGTTGGACTTTGTATGATCATTTATGTTTACATATTAATAAATAAGTCGATCGGGGAGATGGACATGTCAACTTGTAATAGTTTGTTTGGATGTAACTTCTTGCATGCCTCAATTTGCCTCAGTAAACGAGCTTATGGACCCAACACTGTGGTCCTCTCCTGTCTACCAGGATTAAAGAAAACTGGTGTACGTAGGAGAATATGAACAATAAAAATTAGCTATTATTTGGACCAACAGGCACATAAAACAGTTAAAATAAGCACATATCCATAGACATGAATCAGTGAAATAAAATAAATTGGTATTAAAAGACATGAATTTGCAGGGCTATACGACAACACATCACAGATACAACATAAACACATTATATTGTACTCAATAACCTAGTACAATGCAGTCATAATTATAAATGCCGATTTTTTCTGATTCAAGCTAGACATTAGACACTGAAAATGAAAATTATAAAGACGAAAAACATGATTTTAAAATGAAATGGTCATAATAATTAATTTCTTTCAAGTCACTTGGCCTGAACAAAATGTTTACAGCTACTTACATTAAGTATTAACGATAACAAGATTTGGAGGCCATGTAATTGTTAGATTGGCACCATTTTCATTAAATACCAACAAGACATAACAAGTCTTTCAATGAAGATCATATAGATATAACCATTTGTTTAAGAACAATAACAATTACAAGCTTTTCAAGAGGGCCACCGTGACGTTCATTTTCAAGATGGCCACTGCGACGGCCATCTTGGATAATAGATCAGCGCCATTTTCATTTCTTGACATTACAAGAAGTCTTTGAGTGAAAACTCCGTGAGGATATTACACTCCATTTCGGAATAGTAGCAATAGCAAGAAGTAAAAGATTGCTGATGTGGCGGTAATATCGGATGTCCATAGGAGGACATTTTGATTTAGGACCGCCTGGAGTTTGAGATGAATGTGTGCCAAGCTTCATGGTAAACCTCCGAGTAGTTTAGGACGAGTAACGACAACAAACTCGGACTTACGACAAGGTCATCGCAGAAACTCTTGTGGTCTATGACCGGTAGAGCTAAAAAGGTTTGTTTCATGTTCTCGTCTGAAGGTTAGGCAAACTTTTATCTACCTTAGAACTACATTCATAATGGTGAAACGAAGATAAACCTAAAGTGATAATAACCAGACATTCGTGTGGACTCGTAATACTACGCGAGAGATCGCTCAGCGCCATATTGCACGACGGATCAGCATCAACTGAAAATTGTTTTGAAAATCCTTGAGGTCAAACTGTTTCTGGTGGCCCAGATAGGCCTAGTGGTCTAACGCGCTCGTTGTTACAGAAAGAAATAACTTTTCAAAGAAGAAAGAACTTACAGCTCGCTGACATTTCACCTCTGTGCTCCTGGGTTCGAGTCTCGGGCTCGGCAAACATGGGTATGTGAGAAAACTTCCAATGGGTCGGTGGTTCTTCACAGGGTCTTGCAGGGTTCTTCCTGTACCAAACATACTAGCCATCATGTACAGTCTATTATGGGCTGAAAAATGGCATTAAACTAATAACATCAACAACAACCAAACTGTCTCCTGTAAAAGTATTGGTCAAGCGGTCTTTGAGAAATTGTAAAAAATAATAATTTAAAAAAGATACACGACAGACGAGGGACCATAGTATATGGTAACTAGAGCATACATCCAGGTGAGCTACAAACCACTAAGCTCATTTTTCACCCGTGCTTGCCTTGCGACAAGATCTACTCGTTTGTTATGTGATGTGATTATGATTTTTAACACAGCTGTAACAATTTTTCAGTCATATCGCTGCGATGTCTGCAGTGTGGCAGTTTATAGTGATGTCTAGCACTGGGGCATCACATTATCCTGACACCAGGCCGACCAGTCCTAACACTAACCTCTTAATGCTGAACGCCAAGCGAGGCAGCTGTTAGTACCATTTTTGTAAGTCTTTGGTATGACTCGACCGGGGATCGAACCCACGACCTCCCGCATCCGAGGCGGACGCTCTAACCACTAGGCCACCGGAGCGGTCGTTTGTTATGTATATGCATAAACAAAATCGTCATCAGCAACACAACGAAACAAGCTCTTGCACACCAACGAAAATGTCCTTTTCATCTATCAATCAGTTACCGTGTTCATAAGACAAATTTTTATTCGTTTATTCAGTCAGTATTAAAATTAAGTTGGGTCACTTTCCGATAGCATTTTACTCGGGCTTGCAACAACTGGTTAAAATAGGTTTATGCACATTCATTATAAACGAGAAAGTCTTATCGCTGGCAGTCATGGCAGAAGAAGGATCGTAGTGGATTTTCGCCCGTGGCTTGCAACGATGAGTGAAGTGGTAAAAAAAACCCACTCCAAAGTAAGTTCCAAGACGCAACCTTGTTCACTTGCATAAGAAAGTATTGCTACTTTATAAACAAGAGGACCACGTTTTGCATATCATCCAGATGCAACAGCAGTTGCCAAGAAATCCGGGTTTATGGTGCCTTCTGCAGAAATGCATTCAAATTCTCTTGATTGCATACGTTATGAAAACAGCTGTTTCAAGGTTTCCCAAATTGTTTTTGTATCTTCATCCGTATTTCATAGCAGATTAATATCATTTGCACAACACTGAAAACCCTCATGCCCTCATGATTTGTCAAATTTGTTAAAATATTGGCATTCTAACAACTGGTTTTTAAAAATTAAATTTAAAAAAACCCCATTGTGGTAACCACATTTGATGGCCGATCGGCATCCTTCGTGCCAAATTTCAAGTATTCTCTCTTTCAAATCTGACATTTTACCGAGAGGTTCTTGTATATTCGTACCAGCAGACATGTTGTTTTGTCATCATGTGTACATGTCGTTTTGTCATCGTGTGTACAAATGTAAAAAAATTTCATACAAGGGTGGTTTTAGTCAAATTTGGCCAAATGCTGTAGAGTCGTTTTTGAGAAGAAATTTATTAGCGTATATATTTTTAGCAATGGTGACCATAACTGATTGCAAATCGGCATTTTATTTATAAAACTTTAAATGCTTTTATGCCAAGGTTTCTTCAGTTAAATCTGGTTACATTCTTTATAGTGATGTTTGAGAAGATGTTTCTTTTTTTTGGTTTCTTTAATAGTTAATTGCAGTCAAACACTGAGGTGGATTAGCATCTTTCTAACCATTTAAAATTCCTTTATGCCATGCTAATTTCTGTCAATTTTGGCCAAATTCTGTCTAGTGGATTTCGAGAGGAAGAATTCATTTAAAACGTTTTTCTATTTCTAGTACAAGACAGTCATATGTGGAGGCAGATCGGCATGATTTGTACAAGTTTAAAAACGATTCATGCCTGTGTACCTTCTGCCAAATCTGGTAAAATTTCCTTGGACAGAGGCAACTAAATCTTTTCTTTCTGTTTTATTAAGAAACGGTGGCCATATTTTAATTGGATCGACATTGTTTTATACAAACTTGAAAGATCTTTACGTCAGAATGTTTTCTGGTAAATTCTGGTTGAAATTGTCTTTTTATGAGAAGTTTAAAATAGCAAATACTAAGAATGAGGCACGTCGGACGTAGGGCCATACCATAAGGTCAACTAGACTTGCTGTCAAATTAGCTAATATAAGTTGCGAAATTTAACAGACTTATTAGTGTGAGTAAAGGAAGAGGAAATTTCAAATCTGAGTCAAGCCAAACAATACTTTCCCAGTAATAGGACCTCAGACTTAGTATATATTGCCTATAGCTTAGTCCAGCCTGTGAATCTAGTTCCCACAAGCTCGATTACATCATAAACATCAAGTGATTTGTCAAACCATACCGCTAATAAGGACAAGTTAGGGCTGATTGGCACATTAGAAAGCTTTATACCTCTCCAGGAAAACGTCCTTAATTGTAACTATTGCAAAATAAATGATGCTCAGTTAAAAATGTCCGACTCATTCCTCAGAGAACCATCAAACATGTACCGTATTGCCTAGTCTGTCAAAAAAATCATTCATGTTATGCATATCTATAGTGGGTACCTAACTATTGTCCATGATTGTAGATTGTACTATAAGATACGGCTCATTCGTAAACATGTTTACATAGCTAATTTTTTCCGTGATTGAAGGCTACAATGAGCCTAGAATATTCTAAAACAGAATTGCTTACAATTTGATTGAAATTTTTCATTAGACTGACTCACAGAAGGTCAAGTGAAAATAAGTATAAAAATGGACTTGGTAAACAAATAATTAATTCCTGTTTAGTCAGTCTGTGAGAATCTTTATTTATCAGAATCAACAGTTGTGTCCAGATATAATCCGAGAGGAATTATTTAATTAAATTACTCACTGGAATTACTAAGTACCCATTGACTTTGGAGTAACGCATCATTTAGGAACTATTATGAACTCGTTCAAAGACATTCTGGATTGCATCATTGTACATCAGGACATTCAAGACTGCTGAAATTCATTCTAAACATTCTTATATTTTTGGACTTGTGATAGAACATCTAGGATTATTTGTGATTTAATTCATAATATTGTAATAGTCTCTTACATTTTCAACTTGTAGAGAAATAACTTATTGATTTTCTGTTAATTTATTTAAAACCTAGAGCTGTAACAGTCCTACCAGGGTTCAACTTTGTTGATAATACAATTTGCATTGTTTCTTGACTATGACCTCTTCCTCAAATTCTACCTGAACACTGTTCACGTTTTGTTCCAATCATGGGTGAATTTGATTTGGTCTTGTTTGCCTTGAGAACATTTATTTGAAAGGTAAATTTGATTATCTGAGAAAGGTAGTGCGGGGGGGGGGGGGGCTTCAACTAATAAATTTAATCATGTAATACTTATCTCTTACAAACGCGTTGCTTCCTCTTTTTATGGTGCGAGTCCCCAGTTCAAGGCGATTATTCCATTTTCCAATTAGTAACTGCAGGTCTAGAATTGAAACAGAAAATGATCCGTCTGATAATCGAGTCAACTTTCATTATTCGGAATTTTGACTAGGATTGAGACTAAAAGAATATCAGATCGGGGAGAGAGGATGCAGTAACAGCATTCAAGTATTGCACAATTAAAACTGGCACCCCTTTTCAAAAGAAAAATGCATTTTATATCAATAATAAATTACCTGCTATTATTGCCGTTCTGAATTTGCCAGCCGGGTGGGAGGCTGATACAAGATATGCTGTCAACGTGAACTTACCATTGCAGTCAGTAGGGTGCACTACAGTAGACTGGAGGATGACTTGACAACACGTTGGGGTGACACAATTGCTACTAATGAGTAAATAACTTTGTTCTGATGTGACACGTATCGACAGTAAAGCTACAAATGACTGGAACGAGACCCCAGAATCAGGCTTCATAACATCGTCCAAATGATTCAGCAATGCCTGAGATGCTGGAATGTGTTGGAGAATTTGTAGAGTGTTGTAGAAGACGAACCCTCTGTGAAGCGACAGCAGATTCCTCATCAGTGTTAGTTCTCTGTGATCGCCGACTAACAGGTCGACGAAATCGCTGGACCACGATCGCAGGGGCCACAGGTAGGCCACAGGATGAGCTCTGACTTGGAGGTCATGACTGTCAAGAACCTTAGGAATTATTCCGAAAGGAGGGAAAACAGTCGATCTCACCTCAGACTGAAGGCATCCATCTGCCGCCATGCCTTTTGGTATTTTGTTCAACCTCGTTGCAAACAAATTTACAATTGGCTTTCCACGAAGATGAGTAAGTTTCAGCTACCGACAGAATACGTATCTTGCCTCCAATGTGGTGGACTAAAAGACTTCCTCTGTAGCTGATCGACGTGGTAGGTTCCAGACTATCCAGCAGGG
The DNA here is from genome assembly GCA_016617855.1 of Megalonaias nervosa. Classification (NCBI taxonomy): domain Eukaryota; kingdom Metazoa; phylum Mollusca; class Bivalvia; order Unionida; family Unionidae; genus Megalonaias; species Megalonaias nervosa. The sequence continues at coordinate 115,104 of JAECUM010003929.1, read as the reverse complement.
AGAAGGGGCACGTGTACCTCCTTAAGTTCTGAGGAAAACTGCATCTTATGCATGTCGCAGCGTTGTTTTATACGGTTGACGTACCCTTAAAGTGCTAGAAAAACAGTCCACATTTCTAGATTACTGATATAAAGGGAACATTCTTCTCAAAAGCACAGGCTCTTTATAACTATCCCCACAAGGCTCAAGGTAAGCACACAAGCATAAATCTGAGTCGTCCGAAGGAGCGAGGTTCCAGTGCAGAAAACGAACTTCTGAGACCCCTAACGAGGAGAATCTCTCTCTCTCTCTCTCTCTCTCTCTCTCTCTCTCTCTCTCTCTCTCTCTCTCTCTCTCTCTCCCCCTTCTCTGCCGCTCAACTCGGGAAGAAGTTCCTCTCCGTTTCTTTCAATAACGAGACCGGAGGGGGCATGGACAGTCTACGAGACTGTCCTACGGTTCACGGAGCGATGGCAAGTTCATCTATGGTGTCATGGAGTAAAGGGAGACATAACCCATTCACCATAAGGGTTGTATGGGTACGTCGAAACAGCAGGCGTGTCGACTCGATTCATTTCCCTAGACGGTTCATCAAAAGAAGGAGCCGTATAACATTGGAACTGAACGGTAACATGGAGGAAGAGAGAAATCGATCCTGACCCTTTCGCTAGACAGGTGGTCAAAACACAGTGCCTGACCCAGAGACCGGTGTCCAATTCGCGGTTATCTTTGACAGGACCCTTTAGGATGTCGATACCAATCACTATGCCCGACGACCAACGCCCAGTGCCCCACGGTGCTCGGTGACAGACGTTCTGTGCCTATATCTTGACACATTGCCTGGTGTTCAGTGACTGGTGACAATTCCACGCACAAAAATGAGCCACCGAACCCTTTCATGAGGGAGCTGGCGACCTTCCTAATACAGAAAGTGTCTTAGACACGTCCTGGAAACGGTGGTGCTTTTCCAATGACGAAGTGGAAGAATCGGGTTCATTCGTCTTGACCATATTGATACGGCGACTTCCCGTTAAGTAATATACCATCTCAGACCAAGGGCAATAAAATGCAAACCGTTCGTGTGTACACGCAGTGTGCAGGTTTTTGGATGTGAGTCCCAAGCAGCTTTTTATGACCACATTTACCCAAACCTGAAACGTAGTCAATGCTAAATGAAAATATAAGTTAGAAGAATACAGTTGGTAGGTAATATCATAATATCAGTTACGAAGAGATGGAAAAAAAACAAGCATCATTATGATAGCGAGGTACTCAAAACCCTCCAAATGAATGAAAATACAACATTTACTATGAGAGGGATAAAAACAAAGCACCACTATACTAGCGCGATACTCAGAACCCTCCAAATGAATGAAAGCTCAGATAAATAGAAAATATGCAAGGACTTGGGGGGGGGGGAGGGGAGAATATCAAATACAACACATAATTGATAGTAGAAATGGCAAAAGACAACTTTGATGATAAACACAATCAGGGTATCAGGCTAGAATCATGTTGACTTTACTGGAAAAATCACCCTGAACTGGAGACCAGAGCCAACAAAAAAGATACAACAATGCTATAATAGCAGGTACTGTGTAACTGCTATTAAAGTCTAAATGAAGGATGTACTATGTAGTATGTTTATTACATTAGGACTGCAATGGATACTTGATACTGCAAAAACCAACAGGACTGTCCCTAGTAAGGTCAGAAGACGTGTCTATCCAATACTCCCTTCCCCATCCCAGAGGACATGCCTATCCAATACTCCTCCCCCCATCCCAGACAGTTTGAAAATTCCAATACTAGTACAAAATATTAGTACATTATCCAATAACTGAATGCAGCTTGTATCATACATTTGGCGTACACACCCTAGAAATGTACGTTAATTACAAAAATTGCAACAAGAAGATTCATTTTTGGTTGATCAATTGGAATGCAGCATTCCATTTAGCATGCTGCTACATCTTAGTTAGTCAGTGCAACCAAGACTGTGGATTACTTTTATGTAGGAAAATGGGTTTGCAGTGTTCAATGATAGAATAGCAACAGACTGCACTCTTGACATGAAAAATCCAATATTTGACTTAAAACATATATACAGCTTTTATTAGGTCAAACAAATACAGATAGCAAAATAAGTTGATTAAAAGCAGGTGTGTGCGTGTGTGTGTGATTGGATTTTTAACACAGCTTTAACAATTTTTCAGGTTTACTGATACGATGTCTGCAGTATGGCAGTTTATAGTGATGTCTAGCACTGGGGTATCATGCCGCAGAAATGTAGTATCATGTCTCACCCAGTCACATTATTCTGACACCAGGCCGACCAGTCCTAACACTAACCTCTTAATGCTGAACATCAAGCAAGGCAGCTGTTAGTACCATTTTTATAAGTCTTTGGTATGATTCGGCCAGGGTTCCAACCCGCGACCTCCTGCATCCGAGGCAGAAGCTTTAATCACAAGGCCACCTGAGCAGTTGATTAAAAGCAGGTCAAGTGGAAGTGTCCTCCCTCATGTTTCTAAAATTGTATGTATAGACTTTACATATATCAAACAAAAGATAAAAAAAGAGCTTCAGTGTTTGCAACAAGTTATGTAACTTAAATAGCAATAAAATCACAGGTAACAGTCTTCAAATGATCAGTAGGAGTTATCTCCTCTTATTGTCAAGTACATCTACTCCAGTTCCAAATCTGGACTGGAGTACAAGATGTACCTGGCTGCAGTGTGGCAGTTGATAGTGATGTCTAGCACTAGAGCATCATGCCACAGACATGTAGCATGATGTCCCACCCAGTCACATTATCCTGACACCAGGCCCACCAGTCCTAACACTAATCTCTTAGTGCTAAGCGCCTAGCTAGGCAGCTGTTAGTACCATTTTTGTCTTAAGTATGACTCAGCCACAGTTCGAACCTCCCACATCCGAGGTGGAGGCTCTGGCCACTAAGTTACCGCAGTGGTCTGGGGTAAAGGTCATAGAAAAAATTGAGTTATGGTTTTGGTTCAAGCTTTTTCATTTGTTTATATTATCTAAAATCCTTGATGGATTTTCTTCACACTTGGAATGAATCATTATTATCTTAAGACCATTCAGTAACATTCTCCTTTGACCCCTGGGCCAAGGTCATTGTCATAGGAAATATTTTTAAGGTTTTGGTTCAAGTTTTTCCATGTGTTAATATTTCCTAAACCACTTAATAAATTTTCCTCATATTTAGAAGGAGTCATTATGACGCCAAGACAATTCATTCAGTGACATGCAGGCTTGCTACTTTGACCTTGACATCAAGGTATAGGCACTCTTCCAGAGGCAATTCACCAAACACATCAGATTGATGTGCATTCCTACAACTACTTCCAAGGTTATTTCATGACCTGATGGAAATGGCTGAGCAATGTTCCAATTGAGAAAATTTTCATTCAGGTTTTACTCCAGATTTTTCCATTTGTATATTATTTTCTAAACCCATTAATGGATTTCCATCATTCTTGAGATGAATTATTATGAAGCTAATACAATTGATTCTGTGGCATGCGTTCTCTTTTGACATTGAGGTCAAGGTCACACCCTTGATGAATCGTAACAAGCTTTGCCGAAATGAATTGTGTTTTGTGAAGAAATAACAATCTCACAAAGGTAAGTATATGCTGGCAATTTAAGTGACCTAATACAATTTAAAAAGTCAAGAAATTAAATGTTTTCTGTGTATAATGCAAACATGTTTACCAACTGGAATTAATTATGAGAAAAAATCCAAACTTTGACAACATAAAAAAATTCTCATGGGGAAGTGGTGTAATGTTTGATAACAATTAATAGTTCCACTATTTGTTTCAAGCCTTCTTACTATCATTTGCACCGCTCTGGTGGCCTAGTGGTTAGAGCATACGCCTCGGATGTGGGAGGTCGTGGGTTCGATCCCCACCCAAGTCATACCGAAGACTTACAAAAATGGTACTAACAGCTGCCTCGCTTGGCGCTCAGCATTAAGAGGTTAGTGTTAGGACTGGTCAGCTTGGTGTCAGGATAATGTGACTGGGTGGGACATCATGCTACATGTCTGCAGCATGATGCCCCAGTGCTAGACATCACTATAAACTGCCACAATGCAGACATCATAGTGATATGACTGAAAAATTGTTAAAGCTATGTTAAAAGTCCAAATCACACACACAATCATTTGCATACAAATTTTTCTTACCAAGCAAAGTTTATAAAAAAATGTGTGCTTTATGCATTAATGTAAGTTAAGCTATTTTAAATTATTATCAAAATTGCTATTATCTTCTGTAGATTGTGGGACATTTTCAATTTATGTTCAGTTCTATTTAAATATAAATAAAGTTGTAAAACTTTGCTTCTTCAATTGCATTTTATTAATAATACTTTTGCAGATTGTACCCCCACCCCCACATTAAGTGTCATAATGTAGTCACTGCTAACAAAACTAGCTAAAACTATACAATTTCCATATATACTCGCTTATAAGGCGAGTCCAGCTATAGACTGCACAGACCCAGATGTGCTGTCACATAATGCGCCTGCAGAGCTGGGTCTGTGCAGCGTGTTAGGAGTAATCGGCAGAACAAACAACAGACTGTGCTCTGCAGGTGTATCATGCTACAGCCGATCAGGATATTCATTTTTTTGCAATGACTCGACATATAAGTGAGTATATATGGTACTATGAATAAAAACTGCCTGCCATTAAGTACATGGTACATAATTCAAGTAGCACCCGGCAATGTTGAAAATCAAATGTGCCCCACCTCAAGGATACCATTATAATAGTTCTTCTTTTGTCCTCCTGACTGGCATCCCAAGATTATTTACCACTTTGTTGTAGTCACTTGTTCCTTCAAACTTCAAGCATTTTTGGCACCTTGACCTTTTAATATTCTGATAAATCTAATTTCTTGGCAGTCAAAAGGACAGGTCTAAAATACTAACAGCGAAGTTGTAATAATTGTGCAAAGTATTTAACAGACTGAAAAGGACAAGTCTCTGGAATTTAACTTTCATCTGCACCATTTACCCAGTATTGTGCCAACATGCCATAACATACATATTAACTCTTGTCCCAAGGGAAGGCGTGTGTGCATATGTATGTATGTATCTGTGTGTGTTTAATGGCATGTCAGCGCAAAAGTAGCTATATGGTGCAAATTACCAGCAAGGTTCCAAAAATGTAAATATAAAGAATTGCACATGAAATCTAGGAAGATAAACCCTTCCAGATATTTGTAACCATGAAATAGATAAAAGAAAACGTTCACAAAAATATATATGCTGTCATTCTACAAAATGTAAAAAAAATAATAAAAGATTTAGGAAAGAATTGTTCCTAAAATGTAAGACTTACGGGAAGGATTAAACTGTTATGTAAATGTACAAAATGTAAAATTTAAGTAACTTAAAACTTACTTAAGAACATCTTGCTGATGCTAATGATCATATCTTTGACCTGTACTTGAGCTGGCTGCAGTGTCTGGTGGACCCTCGAAGTATCTAGTTCAAATTATTATTTAGAATGGTTCCCATTTAAATTATTAACATCTAATGCATATAGTAATTAATGAATGATACCGACTCATGAAAAAGAAAATAACTTTGTAAGAAAATTGGAAAGCTTGACCTAGATAGGTTACTGACAGTTGTCTTTTATAGTGTAAGTGACATTGTTGTTCAATTTTTGTGATGCTGGACATACCTGGCCTTCAGATCCATTAAAGGACCATTCATTAAGAAGACATCTTTCTCCCTCTTTTATTTTACATCCCAATGAAAATCCTCATTTTAACAGAGAGCTAAGAACCACATTTTTCTGTCAGCAGTTCTTGAAGGTTTACCATAGACAGTGCTAAGATCTTGAAAGCTCAAACTTAATATTTAGACATGCAGTTGTTAAATTTTCTTCTGTATTCATTGTACATCCCACACAGCATTCTCTGTATGATTTTTAATAAATGGAGATCAAAGGCCATGTTTTTCAGAAAAGTTTATGAGACCAATATATATAACTAAATTCTTGAAATTTCAAGTGCAGGACAAAATGTGAAGATCCTGGAAAAAGGAATTATCACCACTGAAGCTCTTCCCCAAGCAAGTATAATTCTATATCTTTATATTTAATACAGACTGCTAAAAAGGTTTTACATTTTGTCTGAAAGTTTGTTTTCTTAATGCAATTATCAGCCATATTTGAAAAAAAACCCACTCAAATATATTGGTTTCCTTTTCTTTTCGACCTCAAACATGACATTTCTATTAAGACAGACATAAGCAATCACCTTCTAAATACAACCAACAAACATTTCTGTAGTTAAACTGCAAATGTTTTAAAATTTAATTAAATTCTCTAGCAAAATTAAAGATAACTATTTTCGTTTTAATCATAGGATCTGCAAACAACTGTCTGGTGTACAGTATCTAACAAAACTGAAAGCTATCTTGGAGTTATCTCCCTTTAACTATCTGTGGTAGCTGAACCAATTATGGTGATAAACTTGCCTTTTATTTTACACTGTTTATACTTAATAAGTTGTGGAAAACAATCTTTATTAATTTAAGGTCTATATTAGGTACTGAAGGATTAGATTACATAATGAAAGGAATATATTTTTCTCTTTTGTATATTCTGCTGTGTTTAAAGCATCATTATGAGTAAGATTACGAGTTTTATTCAAGGCAGAATCAATTACATGCATAGAATGGTTAATGCTTTGCAAATACATTTTAAAGTCATTCATGGAATTTGTAATGGACAATTGTCTGACATGATACATCTGAATCTTTTCACTAGGCTATAAGGTATAGCATATTTACATGACCTGGGATGACAAAACAAATAGTCCATGTTTCTGATGCATCTTTATTCCAGCTTGTAACCAAATTGTCAATGCAAGGAATGATCCATGCTGTAAAAATGATGCAAAGTATTTCATATTTACAATATTAGAAACAAAACGAACATATCATACTAAAAAAGAATGATGTAATGGGAGTAATTTTTTTAGCCTTGTCAATCTCTTTATGCTTCTCTGATTTTATGTGGCAGGAAATAACATACCTGCCATCACATCCAAATGAAATATCAGTTTCATACAGTTTGCAAAAGGCATAACTAATGCCCTTTCTGCGAGCAAAAATGAATGGCCAGGTTTGGCTGCATGAAGTGACAACTGCTGTAATTGTCTCTTTCAGTCTTTGGCTGAAGTTGATTCTTCTTCAGTCACTCTCTTCCTCACAGATGTCCTTTCAAATTCATTTTCCAGACCTTGCACAGCCATGATGCTGTTTACACTACAGATGGCAGACAAAGATACATTGAAGAGCATTTTGCACAAAATACAAACTTTCCATGTTTTTACCTCCCATAAAATCTAATTTGGCACTTGCAAATCATATTTCCATATTCGCTATTTTTGTCTGTACAAAGTATGGAGAGTGCATGGGTCCAATGTTGTATAAAAAGACGTCAGTTATAAATATATTACTGTATGCATCACTGTTTGCAGTTTAACTTAATATGTCTGGAGATTTCACCACTACACTCCTTTACAATCCTAGTTCTGCCCTATTAAACATTTGTGGCAAAAATGTAGTTTGCAAGACAGTTGTATGTTTTGGGTAAAATTACAATTTCATCATAACATCTTATAATATTTTACATGAAAGATGTACATGTCATTTTGTTTGTATTTTAGGTCAACATTTCATTCTAAAAAACAAAAGAAAAAAATACCTTTAATCTGATCTTCTTCCATGATCAACTCCACAATCCGGACCAGTTCCATGGTGACCACATTGGTTATCATCATGGTGATGCACAGTGACACACCCACATTAGTCCTAAGGCCGTAACCTGGGACACATGAATAGCCTCAAGTTAAGGTCTCAGGGAGAAAGTAGGGGTCAAATCTACATGACTGATGCTTCAGGACGGAGAAATAGTCCTGATAATGAATTAACAGAACATAGAAAAATATCAAAATGTATCAAGATGATCAGAATCATTATAAGCATTGAAAATTTTTAAAAACAATAAAACCCTTAAAAAATGTTTCACATTAATGAAATAAATGTGGGTTATAATGCTATGTCCCAAAACACAATTTTAAAAAAATTATGAATTGCTTTCATGGTGTATCAATTAATTTTGTGGTCGTTTCAGACCATATTCATTGAACTGAATGAAAGGTGTTCCACAACAGCTTGATTTGGTTTGGTGTTTTATGACCAAGCAACACAAGACAGCTATGTAGCGTTGGGGCAGCAGGAGTCAAGTACTTTGCTCAAGGATATACCAAAATGGCTGACTTGGGCTGATAACAATGTCAAAGATTTTGAACGTGTACCCTTTCAGGCACAATTCATGCATGCTAGCCATTAGGCTGCTGTGGCTCCTGCCTCCTTGAAAAGACTGTTTAAAAAAAAGAAAAAGAAAAATGAAAATAACAAAAATAAACAATTGAACAGTATATCAAGTTTTACAAGCGGCTACCAAAAAGTTCAGAATAAAATCCTCTACACACAGGAATATGATAAATAATTTCAAAAACTTGCGTCATTTAATCTTCCGAAATGTTTCATTTAATAACTTTAAAAACTTGCATCATTTCATATATCTGAACTTACGTAATACATCTGATTTAATAAAAGTGAATTATTTGTAAAAAAAAAATTTATTTATATAAATTTTAAATTTAGAAAACAAACTGGAATAAACATCCTGAAAATAGAATAAAAATATCTGGAAAATAAATGAAGCATAACGTTAAGCATTACTGTTTATGTTTTCATGTGACATTAAATTATGATTTTAACAAAAGTACACATTAAATGACAAACTGGTTGCTTTAAGAGATACTTACAAGTAGGATTTATTACATCAAGCTGTGGAAATGGGCACCCAAAGTGCCTTTTTTCAAGAACACACCCACAAAACATGACATATTGTATATCATGCACCATACACTGGTTCCACCAAATATTTTTCGAAAACAAAAACAAAAAAAATTAATATCAAAAGAACTGATTTAAAACCAATCTTTATACATGCACAAGATTATAAAATAATCACAAAAATATATTTGAAAAAGTTCAAAAACAGTGATTCTTATTGTAAGCATTCTTGCAACAAACCAAATGATTATTATGACTGAAACTTGCACTAGAGTTACCTCCCTTTAACTATGAACTGGATTTAGTAAGCTCACTTGAAAGATTTAAGAACATTTCAATCATGATAGTTAGGATGGCCATTCTTCAAGAAATACACTAGCTCAGTGCCAGACTCATAATCTAAGGGTTGTTAAGTCTGATATCTGCCCAGGCCAGAGTGAGTTGGCTGCCTCTGTGTCCTTGGGAAAGGCACTTGGCTCTCATTTCCTCAGGGCAATATGGTCAATAATGTGTTAAAAATGCTGTCAAAACCAACCAATTGTTTTCTGACTTACAGTGTCTATATATATCACTACTGAGCCCCAGCAGCTGCATCAGTAGTACCAAAAAGTGGTCAAGCTACACCAATTAGACTTCAGACGTCTCAATCCGGAGATGAAATAGACGGCAATCATCCACTTGCATTGCAACAATTCAGCCAGCAAACAGGTCCATAATTATCCAGACCTAAAGATGTACCTTCGCTCATCTCTGTCTGGCTATTTGACGATTTCTGTAAACAAGAAGTCAATATGCCAATCAGTAACCAGTCTAGTGTATGTGTTTTCAGACTTTCTTGCTCAAAATAAAAGGTTGTGACTGGAATTAATTGATTATTACTGTAATTGAATCAGTCTACCCAATTTATTATTCCAAATTTTGTCCCAGGAAAAATTGTGTGAAAGAATGAAGGTGTCGATAATATTAAGATCAAACAAACTGGTCTCTTAGCACTTTACAGACCCCTGACATAGGCAGTCCTTGATTCAGCAGCAAATAAAAATCACCACTTTCATGGCTATTAAAATAAACACAAAATGTTACTACAGTAAACCATATCAACAAAAGCCACTCAAAGGGGATGACACTCAATCTGAAAAGAATGTTCATGAATCCAATACTAGACTGTTTCTTCTTGTTAACTGCCAGAAAGTACTGAAATCATATTTAATATTCTTGCATGAAAAAAGATTTTAAATTGGCCGCTGCTGTGGCCATACTGGATTTCAGATGGGCATATTTCATCAAGGACCAAGCAGACATAATCAAGATTAAAGTCCTTTGGTGAAAGCCCAATGTTATCATTATTCAGGAGGTCTAATGACAAACAATTTTCTAACGTGGGTACGTGAGAAAGCCTGCCAGTAGCTTCTCGTGGGTCGGTGGTTCTTCCCGGGGTTTTCCAGGGTTCTTCCTCCACCATTAATACTGGCCGCCATGTATAGCCTATCTAGTGCTGAAAAATGGCGTTAAACCCTATAACAACAACAACAACAACAAACAATTTTCAAGATGGCCATCATGGTTGCCATACTGAATGCAAGATTGGCACCATTTTCATTTAGGACGAACTTGAGATATAATAAAAAGTCTTCTGGTAAAAACCCAATGTTGATATGACTTTCTGCTTAGGTGGCGCCCTACAGTTTCGTATTTTGCACAGGGTTAGAATTTTAAAGAAAGACTTCCTCTGGATTTCCTCACTAGTTATACTGTCTATTTAAAAAAGACCTTGTATATCTTACATGTTGTTCAAAGATCCTTTAATTCCCGTTATTTTGGTGTATGATTGATAGGTGTAATATGGGTTATAGAGTATACAGCTTGGCCTTACTCCAGATGTACACCTTTCAAAAGTGCTAGCTCCACTTGGTCATTTTCACTTCCTGAACTTCAGAGGTAAATTGTAAAAAAAAAAAGAGCTGATAACTTCTTTTACATTTTATATATTTGGTAATTCATTCATTGCACTTTCAGAAGCTGGTATTGTCTAGTCTGGCAAAATTCATTTTCCCTATTTTAAAAGCTACTAAGGATAGTGTACTTCAGACAAATTCAGGCTGATTTTTGGAGCACAAGGGAGCAGTCATTTTAGTTAGCAGTGTGGTAAGATCATTTACAATTTCCAAAAGTACAATATCCAAAGATATGTCTGCCACATTACATCAAAGTAGCATAGAGGTATGCCAACATTCTCTCCACTGTGCATGTTTTATATGCAAACAACTTCACCATACATACATCACTCTCTCAAAAGTACATAATAACTGGTGAGCGCCCCCCTTAGGAGTAGTGACAAGATTTTAAAGATGGCTTCCAAGGCTACCTTAAAAAGTTGTCTGGTGAAAGTCCCATGTCATTTGGACTGTTCTGGAGTAGAGATATGATATTAAAGATGGCTGCTGTGGTAGGGCCAACTAAACCTTAGGATGTAAAATCTCATGGCAATCATCCAAGTAGTTGAGGAGGATTAGTGATAACTTGTGCTAATGAGTGGGCAGATAATAGACAACAGACCTTCCTGCAAGCTCTTCTATTCTATGATCAGAAAGAAAGAAAAAAAATAAAAAAGAGAGGATAACATTTTATAACAGTCAGCAACTTAAATTCAAGTGTGAATAACTATGGCTGGCTACCAAATTTCATGTATTTTGCAGCCCATGAAAATAAATTACTTAAAATTAGATGGCATTTAAACACCTATAACAATAGTGTTATGGCACCGTTACAACAGCCTTTGGGACCTTTTGTATAATATAATGCCCAGAACAAAGTTCAGGCCTAATTACAAAATAAAGCTGGGCCTCCAGTACAAAATAGGTCTTAGTGGTATATTTCCTGCTGTATGACATTACAGGTCATTCAAGGTCATATAATAGTGGTTTCTCCTTGATAGATCAGTTACTACAGCAACCCATTAGCTTACAAATACAAAGACCATCTGTGGGTGTGGTCAAGCTGTACTTTATTTTGCAGCTAACAAGTGAAGCCATATCTGGAGCAGACCTGTGGCTAGCAGGAATTAGCTCTGAGTAATAGAAACTCGGGAATTAGGGGGACAATGAGGCATGCATAACAAGTTTGCTCTCTGACAGGTAATTTGAGTTATCCTGTAAAGAACAGTTTAGTAGTAACAAGTATTCTGAAAGGGATGCTGTTCCAAATATATCATTGGTTGTAACACTGGGCTTCAATCAGATGGCATGATTGATATCATGGACTGGTCTTGTATGATCTTTTCCATGAATAGATCAGGGCAATGTTACTCTGGATGTGTGGGTGAGTGATGTATGCCACTCCTTCTACAGATCTCAAACTTTGAGATATGAATGGAAAGGGTTCACAGATGTGCACAATCGTTTTGTAATTTGACTTGGGGCTAGGGACACTTATGCATATATGGGTCGGGAGGGGGATAAAAGAGAAATATGTAACTAATGGTGCTTCACTGCAAACTTCCAGTAGCACATGAAAATGTGCTTTATGGTTATGTTCTGGAACATTATCTGATAACCTAAGGATCACTGTTGCATAAATGCTTATTGCATCATATAAGCATCAGCACTTTTATGATGTGAACTATGTAAAGATAGTCTTATTGCTTCCATAGATGTTTAAATACACAAACTTCAAAACTGAGCCAAGTCTGCAACTTTTCCTGTATGCTTACTGTCTACCTGTCATCGAAAAATGTAAGGTACATCAATGCAAGATGTAGTGTATTTCTGCATTGTGCATAATGCAGTTTGCTGCATAATCAGCAAAATGAACACTTAAAAACAATACACCTAATTAAATGATGTGCATTATATCATAATCAGCAAAATGAACACTTAAAAACAATACACCTAATTAAATGATGTGCACTATATCAATACGAACAATATTTACATCTACAGTCACCCCTGTGCATACATTAAAAGTGATCTTTTGTTTTCAACATTTAAAATATAAAGGGACCACATTTCCATATTTGTCTTGCATAGGCAGGCATTAAAAAGGAAACAAATTCATTTATTGGCCTTTGTAGGACCAAACATAAACTGTTGTGTCAATCTTGTTTGAACACATTTTGTTTTAATATTTTTCTGGGACACAAGTACACATGCAGAAGAAAATCTAAACTATCATACCAGGGCCTTAGAATGACCAAGCAAATTCATCAATACACCACTCCCCCCAGTCTGCCATGGTGTGGAAACAACATTTAACACAAGTGAAATCTGACTTACCTTTAAGACAAAGCTGTACTGGGCAGATATGAAAATCACTAAGTTTCACTGCCTTATTTCAAAGGGCATTTGAGGACAAGTGAAAAAAAGGGGTTTTAAACAATTTATCAGTGCACTGAAACTTGTAGATAAAACTATGACTGTGATACATGAAACACCATCAAACTGCAAAGTGTTAAGATTACAATAGTTCATCCATGCCACAAAAAAAGGAAAGAAATCAAAATAGAAAAAGATATGGACATATGACCTTGACCTTGGTGAGGACACCCCCACTCCCCATGTGGCAACTTTTTGCAGAGATGGAAGCTATGCCAAGTCTCATTCCTTCATCTTAAATGTGGGCACTGGATGGTAGAGCACTGGACTCTTAATAGTCTGGGTTCAATACCAGCCCAAGCCAGCCTGGGTTGGCTGCCTTGGCGTGTCCTTGGGAAGGGCATGTAGCTCCTTATTCTTTGGCATGATATAGAGAATAATGTATTAAATGTGTGGTTACCTTTGGCATGATATAGAGAATAATGTATTAAACGTGTGGTTACCTTTGGCATGATATAGAGAATAATGTATTAAATGTGTGGTTACCTTTGGCATGATATAGAGAATAATGTATTAAACGTGTGGTTACCTTTGGCATGATATAGAGAATAATGTATTAAACGTGTGGTTACCTTTGGCATGATATGGAGAATAATGTATTAAATGTGTGGTTACCTTTGGCATGATATAGAGAATAATGTATTAAACGTGTGGTTACCTTTGGCATGATATAGAGAATAATGTATTAAATGTGTGGTTACCTTTGGCATGATATAGAGAATAATGTATTAAACGTGTGGTTACCTTTGGCATGATATAGAGAATAATGTATTAAACGTGTGGTTACCTTTGGCATGATATAGAGAATAATGTATTAAATGTGTAGTTACCTTTGGCATGATATAGAGAATAATGTATTAAACGTGTGGTTACAAAACAACAAAAACAAATAATCTGAAATAATTTTAAAACTTTACAGTCAATACAAATTTGCAATGAACAAATTCAACATGATATACAGTAAAACCTGTTATGAGAGACCGCCCCTTCTACCAACAAAAAGCGGTCTCTCAAGACGGGTGGTCTCTCGTAGCAGGTTTGTAGAAAAAGACCAGTTTCCAAGGTCCAGTTTCAGAACAATTTCAAGAAAAATAACCACAATCACTGTACCTATATTCTATTCTTTATTAATAGTTCTTGCTAAAATATTGTATGCATTTATCTAAAAACAAAATTATATAGCAATAAAGATATACTTCTATTATTAAACATGAAATCACATTTACATCTGAAGATCACTTATTTTAGCATATGAAATCATTTCTGAATTACTCCTTTTCCTTTATAACAACCTAAATTTGTTTAAACCGCTTTTTTGAGAGTGGTCTGCTTGTTTTCACTTCTTTCACTTATAATAATTATTTCTCCAGTCTTAAAATTTGTCTCTTTTTAGCTGGAGGTTTGTCTATTATTAGTAAAGTTCTAGGTGTTAAAATTATTAGTTGTAATATCGAACGTAAAGACGGTTTTGACACAGCTGTGGGAAAATATGACAAATCTAAACATTTGCATTGTATACCTAACGATTAATGAAATAAAAAGAAACAATTATCTCATCCATAAACAGAATCATTTACTCAGAGACAAAAGTCAACGGCTTCATTCAAAGAAGACATACAGGGATTAACTCTAAAGCAAAGTGTGTAACCTGGTCACACCAACTTTAATAGACGACAGCTTTGTGATTGGGATGTAATCACTTAACATGGGGGGGGCGGGGGCGGCGGAAACAACAAACATCACAAGTCTTGAACACTATCAACTGAATCCCACAAACGATTCTCTCTTGCTGGTTTAATAGACAATGACTTTATTCACCTCTGGCAATATGGATTAAGTCTTAAAGACAAACGATATATGCGACCACTATGTCAACTTTGGCACTACAACGGCAATTCGTGACATGTACATTAGCCTGGTTTACGGACTATAGCATTTATCACCAGTAGTAACAATCCTTTTTTTTTAAATATTCTTTTTATGTTTGTTTTTGATCAGAACAATCATTACTAATAAAGCGGTCGTTGTAACAATTGATTACATATAGGTCAGTGGTGTCCGTTTGTTCTCGCGATACAGTCGTTCATATATATGGATGCCGGGTCATAACGCTGGGAAGCAGGCTAAGTGCAGGAATAATTAGTCTGGTTCCCTGCTTTGTATGCTCCCTGCGTTGGTCACCCTTATACGAATAGCGGAGAACAACGCAGGGAGCATACGAAGCAGGGAATCAGATGAGGAAATAATCTACATATACTTTAGTCTGGTTTGCGACAAAAACTATAAAACACTATACGCATAGCTAAAATATTCAGACATCGGTAGCCAACCTATTTTTTTATTATTATTTAGAACGGTATGAGCGGTCTTCTTACAGGGATTAAATAAAGGTTGGTTGAGTTCACCTTCGTTTTTGCGATGTGGTCATTCATAGCAATGTTGAAATGCATATTTTGCCAAAACATCGCGGTCGCTGGTCGCGTTCAGCAGGTGGTCGCTCATAACAGAGCGTTTATATAATAAAATCGATCCGTGCTTTACGATTGTGGTCGGAAATGACAGTGGTCACTTATAGCAGCAGTCACTCATAACAGTTTTTACTGTATCATGATATTAATCCAGAATGTGGTACAGGTACACAACACACCTGCTAATAAATGATGTGCATGCATACCATGTCAAATCTCTTAATCTCTAACATTTCTAAAAATATGGTGTTGTGTGATTCATACAACAGACTAGTGGTAACCATTTGGGAGACTAGTTTTACCAGATACCAGCCTGTAATATTGGTTTGCCAATTCAGTCAAGGTACCAGTCAATTTTATGATGTAAACTGACTTTAAACTTAAAGTCTTGTTGCTCCTTTTAAATCACAACTTAAGTCTGATTCAAGTTGGAAAGACAGGGAACAAAATATTAACACAGACCATTCTTGAACAAAGTAGATTTATTTTAAAAACTCAAAAATTTTCATTACAGCTGTTATTTTGAGGTTTATTTAATGATTTTTTTTTCACGCCCTTAAAGAGGTGACTTCGTGACAATTCTTTTATAATATGCATACCTGAGTTTTCAATTAATGTTTGAATCACCAAAAACAATTCCTTTGTGTTCTGTACAGGTGTTTATTTGATGTCTGTATTATCGAAAACAATTCCTTTGTGTTATGTACAGAGAGAGGTGTTCACTAACTGTTTGAATTATCCAAGTTTTACAGCAATAAACTGCCAAGATTCCCTGCATAATCCTTTTATGTTGTGTGTGTAATTGTATCAAAGACACCAATTTTTGACAGATGTCACACCTCGTACCTGGAAGTTTGATAAACATGTACTTACGGGGAAACAACAAATAAGACAGCATACTTGAAGAAGACCCAGGTCTATTTTAACTCAAATATTTAAAACCTTGCACACTGAAATCCAATGATTCCCAATACCACTACTGCTATGCCCCCTCCCCCTCAGAAAGTACATAGTTCAACCCCTATGCTAAGTCTGAGCTGTCAAGCCATGTACCTTTTTTAAACATCTACAAGTGAAGGGATTTAGGTTTATTATCAGAAATGTTTATTTTTAAAGAGAAGAAATGCCAAGATAATTTAATGACACCTTGTGTTGGACCTGTATCATCATTATCCATGATAGGATAACCCAGGAGAGGGAAAAATATTGCCTGTGGGCTGGATCTACAGTATAGCCTGGTTTAATCCATTAATTTACATCATAAAATGTAGCTTTAAAAATCACTTATTTGACCGAAATCCTGAAAGTTACCTGTGCCTGGGAGTATAACTGATGCATCTGACATATATTTACATGAAACTTTCATACTGTTCACCACCATCCCCCACAAAGCTTAAATAGGCAAGACGTGAACTATTTGTGTATCAGCATACAAACATTAGACCCATTGTAACGTTATACCAAAGTTTCGGTTGAATGAAGCAGCAAATGCAGATGTTACTTGAGAAAACTTTAACTGAACTAAGCTTTCTGCTTCAGCAGATGAGACAAATAAGATAGAAATTCCCATATTTCCTAATCAATTTTAGACCACGGTAATATGGTCATCAAGTTTCAGTTGGATGCAGTTGCTGATGTAGTAGATATATGACCTTCAGAAACTGAACACAAATGTCAACATTGCACACCAAAATGCTTGAACAGGTCTGACATGAATTCTTGGCATAACATGACAGACATTTTAGACTTGAGACTCATAGTGATATTATCAAAACATTTTACTTGAATGTGAAAACTGATGTAGAAGATATGTGACTTTTAACAACTTCAACACTGTTATTGCTGCATGGAGCAAAGGTGACTATGGTGTCTCAACATGTTAAAACAGGTGAAAAACAGTACCGTAAACGGCACATTAAATGCCAAAACAGGTGAAAAACAGTACCGTAAATGACACATTAAATGCCAAAACAGTGAAAAACAGTACTGTAAACGACACATTAAATGCCAAAACTGGTGAAAAACAGTACCGTAAATGATACATTGAATGCCAAAACAGGTGAAAAACAGTACCATAAATGACACATTGAATACCCACAATGTGCTGAATAATTCTTGTAAGAAGATACAAATATGGCATGGTTGACTCAGGAGATCACTGACCACTGGGCCTCAATGACCTTGACTCCCAGTCAAGGTATGTGGTCTTGAACTTAACTTGATATAGAGAAATTATTGATTTATCAGTGACCTCTGACCTTCAGACATCAGAATCATTAGACTTCTTTATTACCTAGAAACTAACTCTTGAACAAATGTTATTTCACAAAACCAACTGTTTATAAGCCACTGTGTTCTAGAACCTTCTGACCCCAAGATTGACAGTTTTTCTTTATAACCCAATATACAACCCATATACAAACTTTGGCAAAGTTACATTGTCATGAACTAAACTTTTTAGGCAGAAAACTGTTTTCTTCTTCCAATCAGTGACCCGGACTTAGATTCAATAGGCTCCCCCCCCCCCTACAAACCGTCCACAAGGTCAAAATCTTGGTCATGGCCTGCCAAAACTATATACAGAATATGTAGATACCAATCTGGGCAAAAATAACCAAAACTGCACCCCATCAACAAAGTTTGGTCCAGTATGCCATTTTCTCTGAATGACCTTTACACACAAGATCATCGAAGCGAGGAAGTGAGCATGCGGAGGATGACTTGTCTTAGCTTCAGAATAATACGTGACAAATACAATGAGAATCTATTAAGGACTTTGGGGTATATTTAGAAATGAAAAACAAAAAAAACTTTCACCAAAACCGTAATATACATTTTACAAGTGCAAGACCTTCACTCTCAAGATGCAAGGGGTGAGCACCTATGTTCCAGACTAAACTGTTTAAGGTTCACAATAATACAAGCTATTATAATGAGAATCTATCTGGGATTAAAGAAATATATATCCAAATGAAAAACTTTCAGCCAATAGCCTAAGAAATTATTGGCACTGCCAATAATGGAAGTCACAGACATGTCTTGCTTCCCACTAATATGGGCTCGACAGCTTCCCACTAAGATTGGCTTGACAGCTTCCAACTAACATGTGCTTGACAATGAAGAAAATAGGATGTCTGAAATCATTGTACAGATACCTGGACATTTTGATAAATGAAGCATACATATTAATAAGGCATCACTGTTTACAGATACAGATAAGGATGGGAAAATATTTCATAGCACAGTACATTTACAGTGAACAGCGACTTGATGCTGAAACAATAACAGTATCACAACGCTGGCAGGTGAATGACAGACATTCCAGTCATTACTGTCACAATTGTCTCTTTGTAAATGTATCCATGATTAACTTGACAATTTGTAATTGACATCTTTCATGTGCGTTCCTTCCGATTTAGAATTGTGGAATTTATAGCGCTAAAATAGTCTCTCAATTGAACAATTCAACATCCAATTTTATTTTATTGCATCCTTAAAGGCTATTAATTATTGCATCCTTAAAGGCTATTAATATGTGCTGTCAAGAGCTATTGTTTATTTTCACCCATACATGGATGGCCTCGATGTGGTGAATGACTTGTTCTTGACCGGTATACACCCCACAATTCTGACTGAACTTTCAAATGTGTTTATATTTCTGAAGATGTTCAAAAAATACCTCGATAACATTAAGGGTACAATTTAATTAGTACTGAAAAGTAAGGTCTAAACCCAACTGAATTAAGGATAAAGACAAAGTTTTAACCTATCCTGAATAAGGGATTGCTTCCAAGTAGCTTCATCCAACAGGTTATAATTATTGTTTGAAATTGATTAAGTTCAGTCCATACTTTGAGCAAATGGGTTTCGGTCAACAGCCAGTGTTTTGATATTTTAATTCTATGATACAATGCGTACTTGTTCACTTTATTTTTCCTCTGATTCTTTTCCATATGGTTGAAATCTTTGTAAATGTCTGAAACAAAACCAATCTTGCATAAATTAAACCTCCTTAAATTGGCCAACCCTGTATAAAAAGGCAACCCTATATAAAAAGACCAAAACAAATCTGTTCAGGGCAAAATACGCTATGTAAATACACAAAAATATACACACAAATACACATAATATTCAGAGGGAGATTTAAGAAATGAATTTACTGTTACTTTATGTATCTGTGCATACCAGACATATTTTCCTCCCAGTGCCGTGGACCCTGTAATTTCATCAGTATAGTTTTGCCTTCCCTCCCTGGGCACGGATCCAGAATTACGCAGGTCTAGACAAAACCTTATTCTCTTCCCATCCAGGTATAGCTTTCTTTCTATTCATATGTGGAGCCATTCTTCCTTGTTTACTATACAACAAAAGCTTCCACTAATCTATATTCCTGTATTTTTTAATACACAAGTATGGCATGCTGTTTAAAGCAGTACAATCCATGCCACATGACACGTGCCAATACAGTAGGTCGGTATATACATGTTCACACCTACCTTGTATTCAGACTACATTCGTACATACACCAATCACTTGTTATTGAGATATATCTTTAATATTTCCAGCTGTTTTCCTAAACAGTTATGTTCCTGCTGGTGTACCTGTACCACACCATATAGCCTAACGCGTATATGCACTGTCATGCATTTTATCCCTGTCTGGCTGGCTGGTTGGCTAGAATCTATTGGTAGTTGCGACACCCAGTTTTCACTTCACCAGCTGACCTGAATTCACCACATAGTCTTAACTGTCTGCTGGTCAGAATAGCTTAACTTCATGACCTGAATTAACCTTCATGCTGTAAACCTACTGAAATATAGTACACACTCTTATCGATACCTAGGTTGTATACTGTATGTTGGGACACTTAGTACTACACAACACCAAATTCTGTGTGTGTGTGTGTGTGTGTGTGTGTGTGTGTGAGAGAGAGAGAGAGAGAGAGAGAGAGAGAGAGAGAGAGAAAGAGAGAGATGACCCTATGATATCCCAAATGTCAGCAAACACCATGTGCACCAATCTGGGACTGATTGGTGGTGGTGATTGTTGCAGTAAACACCTTCCTCACCATACAACACTGAAGCCGATTCAACAATTGATGATGTATATAATAGTACAACTTAGGTGAATTGAACAGCCTTGCCTCCAATTTGATACTTTGTATGCTGGGATAAAATTCAAGCACAGAATTATGCCCATACCAAGAATCCATTTGCAACTCTGAAGTCAAACCCATGGATAATACATACAAAACAACTGATGGAGAAGTTGCGAATGCATAAAACTTTTTTTATTTGCAACCTCTGTATCCTGTTGTCAGTCCAATCATAAAAATTGCCGAGAGGGTTCCAACACATTGTGGTTTCTTTTTGGTGAAGAAATTTCCAGTGAACAAAATTCTAGGGATGAATCCATACTGAAATA
The DNA here is from genome assembly GCA_016617855.1 of Megalonaias nervosa. NCBI lineage: Eukaryota > Metazoa > Mollusca > Bivalvia > Unionida > Unionidae > Megalonaias > Megalonaias nervosa. Next base: position 93,944 of record JAECUM010003929.1, on the reverse strand, counting down.
TTGAGGAATACAAATCCTGATATGGAAGACTCCTGGCAGTTGTGGCTGATAATATCTGTTTGAATTCTCTTCAGTATATAAGAAGCAAGTATGAACCATATTTTAAACCCCTTTTATTTCCTAAATGACCCCACTTTCTGACCTACTAGGGATCCTTATGCCCCACTTTTTTCATTCTAGGAAGGAACGTTTTGTCAACCACGTGAATTACTGAGGCTCGTTTTGATCGGTCGAGCTGAAGTTTACCATGTGTACTCGCTTATAAGTTGAGTCAAACAGCATATAACAATGATCCTGATCTGCAGTTGCATAATGCGCCTGCAGATCAGGGTCTATGTTGTTTGTTTTACTGATTACGTCAAACAAACTGCATAGACCCTGACCTGCAGGTGCATTATGTGATGGCAGATCTGGAGTTTTACAGTTTGCAGTCAGGCTCTTATAAGCAAGTATAGACAGTATATACTATGTGTTGCACTGATAATTTGTATATTTAACTATTTACAGTACTTTCTTATAAGCTGGCTACAGACTCAGATATGCCATCACAATGCATTGGCAGATCTGGGTCAATGCAGTTTGTTAGAATAATCAGTCAAACAAACAAAGACCCTGCATTATGGCAAGGCTGATCAGGGTCTATGTTGCTTGCACTTGGATTCAACTTATACGCAATTATAAATGTATCCCCTTATCTATGCTTGCATGAACCCTTCATCTCAGTTTATAAACATAAGACATATTAGCATTGTTGATTTTAATTATGTGATGATCCCAACTCAAATGACATGCAACACCAAGAACAAAGTCATCGTAGTGTTTTCTCTCACTAATAACAGCTAAAAAGCAAGAACTGAACTTGCAAGGCAAACAGCACAAAGAAGGCTACTAAGAACTATTAACAAAAGAAGGAGCATCATATTCAAGTACAACCTCTCCGTCGTTTGTATGTTTATCATTGGCATGACCAGGTTTTGATTTATGAAGCAAGCTTACTGGAATTTGGATGATATGCTCTATATGTTTTCCTAACTGAAATGCGCAGTTTGCATCGCACAGTGGTATATGGGTTATACTGTAGCTTTGTGCATGGTCAATTCCTTATGTGCATGTAGAAATGTTTGAGAAACAACTAAGATAAGACAAGTTAAGAAAAAATGTAGTCAGCATGATTTAGAACAATAATTCAACATAAACTCTAATGAACTTTTACCAAGAAAGAAACAAAAGACATTAAATCATCTGAGAAATTTTAAGAGCTGCCTTTGTGATGGCATTTCAAGGTATTTTGCTTACAAGTTTGCATCCTTGCCTCAAGTGTCCAATGCAAGTGACGATCTTTCTGTGCAGATGTACCTTTTTTTTACAATGTCATCAAAAAAAGAGTCCCCTGAAAGGACAGTACTCTACTGTCCAAAAAAAATTTCCATGAACTCAGGACAAAAGTACTTCTTTTTATACTGCTGAGTGTTCACACCATCTTAGAATCTTAAGCAATATGATTTTAAATCAGCCAATGTGGCAGCCATATTTGAAGTCGTATCAGCACCATTTTATTCAAGACCAAGTAGACATCATAATTAATCTTTTGGTGAAAACCTCGTGGTGACATCACTTTCCATTTAGGAGAAGAAGCAATAACAATATTTTCAAGACGGCTGTCATGGTAGCCATATTAGATACCAGATTGGCACAATTTTTATATAACACCAACTAGACACCAAAAGATCTGTTCTGATGAAAACCCCATGTGCATGTGAATTTCCATTCAGGAGGACTAGTGATAACTATAGTTTTAATATACTTGCTGTGGTGGCCATACTGAATGTCAGATCATCACCATTTTCATTTAGGACCAACTCGATATCATAATTAGTCCTCATGTCAATATGACCTTCCGTTCATCAGGAGTAGCAACAACAAAATTTTATAGGTGTTTTCATTGGTGGCCATATTGTACATGAAGTTGGCAGCACCAACTAGACATCATAAAAAGTCTTTTGTAAAAAATGCAATCCTGATATGACAATCTATTCAGGTAGAGTTGTGATAAAAAGTTTTTCAAGATGACTGCCACAGAGACCATACTGTATGTCTGGGCAGCACCATTTTCATTCAGGACCATCAAGACCTTGAATTGAATGTGTGTGTAAAGTTTCATAGCAATCATCCAATTAATTTAGGAGGAGTAGTGATAACAAGCTTGTGGTAATGGACAGATGGATGACAGGTAATACTGGGTGCCATAATCTCTTCTGGTCTATGACCAGTGGAGCTAAACTTAATGGCACTTTGCATCAGCAAATTTAGCAACTTGTACATGTGTGAAATATATCAAATATTCATGAGTATCACAAGAAATATAAGGTAAGTTCCTTTTCTCCAAAGGAATTTAATGTAATAGTATATACAAATGGTCATGCGAATTTTGTAGAAGGTCTGACTGAATTTAACAGGCACTGACATCAACAAAAAAAACCCACATTGTAATTAGTTTAATTAGCATTATTGATGGCATTCAAATTACCTCAAAGGTCTTGAATTCGTAACTAAATGTTAAAACTCAAGACTGTATGAAACCTGAACCAATATCAAGAATTCAAACTTCCCACAAATATTTTGAACATATGCATTCATATCTACCAGTAACAACAATACAGCAAATCATACAGAGTTTCATTCAGCTATCAAGGTAGATAAAAAAAAAAGATATTTAAGTCAAAAATCTTACTCCAAATTGTTATGAATTTGAAGACTTTGTCTATTTTCATCAACATGTTTTACAGTTTAAGTAAAGACTTAAGATATTTCATTGGTTAAATTTAGGATTAAATTTCATCCAATCATATATCATTTTAAAATTCTGTCCTGGCTTAAGTTCTGTCAGGACCCTCCCCCTACTCCTTTAATTTACACAGCCTGCCTAAGTGAAACAGAAATTACACAAAATTTCATCTCAAATGCTATATCGATGACAACTGCATCAAGTTTTCAACTGGCCCCTTTGTTTCCATTAAACTTTCCTTCAAATTTTTGGAAGCTTCCACTTGGATGGAAGCATGATTTTTATTGATTTAGTTCAAGAAAGTCTATTTATTTCATAAGATTTTAAGAAGAACAGGCTTCTCCAAGTCTGCATGTGATAGTTAGGGTTAATCAAAGACAGATTCCAATAATTCCAAAGATACTTACATAATGTAGCATCCACCATGTCATACCTATGTCAATCTCATTCAGCAGACAACTCCTTTCCTACTTCATCATCCAAAAGACATTAGCTTCCAAGCTTCTTCCTAATGTTATTTCTGTCCACAATAAAACAAAAATTCTGTCTGACAAAATTCCATTGGATAATCAGCACCAGCCAAACAGATCAACAAAAGATGTATTGACTGTCAGGAAAGAAATTGACCACTTTTTGTGCCTTGTCCATTTGTCTGAAAGTGAAGGGCTTTAGATAACCATGGTTAGCCAATGATTTATTTCTCCCTAAGCCCTAGGTAAGACAAAAAATAAATGATAAAAGCTGTGTATTATATCTGATAATACTATATATCGTCTAGACAGGCTTATGTTGAATAGATGAAATGAAGGAATATATGGAGTCAGCAGACAAATTCCTATAACTGCTTTCATTATAACTGTCTAGCTGATGCTGCTCTTTCATAGATATTTAGCTCCCTGTTGTAATATAAAATATTAATGCTGTTGTCACCAACAGATATCAGTACAAAGCCATTTGAGGTCTTAAGGCAGTAGATTCTCTTAATATTCATTCACATGAACTTGTTAGGAATAACAACCGAAATTAGGCAATAATGTTTAAAGTACTGGGAAAACCATTTATTAGGTGTCTAGGTATTTGAAAAATGATTTTGTCCCCCACCACCCTCAAAATCTTAAAGACAATCAAAATAAATTATCTTTACAATTTGATGCCTCTACCAAGTGGATGTTTGATGGAGTAAGTGTAGTGTCAAAAATCCTCTTTATTTTAAGCAAGTTTCATTTTTATTTTAATGTTGTAATTTTGTCATTTTAATGCCAAGCTAAATTAAAATTTTGGCAAGTATCGGCAAAAAACCCAAACAACTTTCATATGACTATATTTCAGGTCTGCATAATTAAATCTTTAAAAATTTTAACTGCTTAAAAAATGTAAACATTATTCCGAAATGTGCAAATACATCTACAGTTTATAATCATACAAGTTGGCATCAATTAATTCTTTGTAAGTAAACATATCAAACTTCTTATTTCCTCACAGAATTTAGTGAACAGGCAGTCTTCAAGAAAGTTTCTGTATGTTCAGGGTACAGGATTAGTGTTAAGAACTGATAACTCCATTGTGTAAGACAGGTCCAAATGCCATCACCTATAATGGGAAGTAATTTAGCTGTTACCGCTGTACATTCTTTTGGCATAATGCAACATACTGAGCAACAACGCCTTTTTTCTTCATGCAATAGCTCAAGAATAGTAATCAAGCAGAAATATTTTACTATATCAAAATGGAAATAATGTCTTGTGTTGCGATTCTGAACCTAATACAAATCCAGAATTGTGAAATGGTATTGAAATTGACATCAAAAGCTAGCAATTGCTAGCAAATTGAGACTGCCCTTGATCTTTGAAATTAATGTCAAACAGATCAAGATGTACTGTATCAAAATATTTGTTGCCCTCTTATAACACCACCCCATCCACTGCAGGAAAGGGACTTTATATGAAGGGTGATCTTTGAACACAAATATCATACAGATGTGAGTATTGACTTCATATAGAGTATGAAAGGCATAACACATTTTAAAGTGTGTAATATTTTCATTTAAAATTAAAATGCATGTTATGGAATTATTGTGATAGAACTTGTATTAACTTTATCTAAAATAATTGTAAATAACTATCAATCACAAACTGTGTATAATAACATCGTTAATAAAATCGGACTAAAACATCAAACATTCCACATCCTAGTCTTTCCAATGTCAAATTTCTTAGCAACGATCATAAGACTTGCTGTTGTTTTGTTTAGTTAATTTGCTGTTGTAGGGTTTAACACCATTTTTCAGCACAAGATAGGCTATACATGGCAGCCAGTATAACTGGTGGAGGAAGAACCCTGGAAAACCCCGGGAAGAACCACCGACCCACGAGAAGCTACTGGCAGGCTTTCTCGTGTACCCACGTTAGGCAAGTCTGAGACTTGAACCCACGCAGACAGAGGTGAGATGTCAGTGATCTGGAACAGTGAGCACTTTAGACCACTCGGGGCCCCTCGTTTAGTTGAACTGCATTCACCATCTATTCTAAATCTAAGAATGTCTGATGACATTACTGCACTTTTTTGAACAATTTATGCCTTCAAACAAAATTGTATCTATTATGGTAAACTCCTGTGTCGATGGAGCTAATACAGAAACTGCTGTGTTTAAAAACAAAGTGAGTTTGTCATGTGATCAATGAGTTATAGTCTCATACACCTTCTTGCAAATCTCATAATCTGACAGGGAAGTCATAATTAAAGGTGTGCAGCATTACTGGTATACCACAGTATTTTTTTCTGGTGGTTCTTACAATAGCAATTTTTCAATTAACTGGTACTTCTGTGGTTTCTTTCAGTAAATAATGTATAGAAATTCGTAATCTTGTTATGAATTTAACCATATTCACAGCATGTTTCATGTTTAAGACAAAATGATTCAAAAACTTTTTTTACAAAACAGTTGTATTTTTACAAATTGTTTTGAATATAAAAAAAACTAAATAACTGTATTTATGATCCTTTAATCACATGTGTCATGTGTGTCATGTATGCCAATGTTGTAGACAAATGGAATATTGTGAATGATAGTCAGGCCATGATCCAACTATTGAGAAAAAATGATAGATTTTAGAAACAAAATGTCAGATTATTTTTACATATGTAAATCTCATTATGTGTCTGCTCATGAGGGGTATATACATACTTGTGAACCTCTTGGATGGGAGGGTTTTCCTCCCGAGCTGAATGATGCCTCCTACCCTCACTGAAATCTTCAGTGTTCCAAAATTATTATTGAAAAATCCGATTTTTTCCATTTTTGTTCTCTTCATGTCTTCCTTCAAGTTATTTATATTTATGGCAATACTGCCTCTGATCACATAACTGTTAACTGGCTTAAGCATTGCAAGATGACTTAGTTAGTGATTCAAAGCAATTAACATCCTTTTGATTATGTCAGCAGGGTCAGAAGGCTTAAATGTTGTATGTTTGTCAACAGTAATTACACTTTGCATCATCAGAAGTAATTCTGAAAGAATTTGAGATTAATTATGATAGGATTACTAAAGTGCTCAATCACACATAAAAGGGCCAGTTTTTGGCATTGTCAGTATATCTAAGCGTGCGCTATCTCCCAATGTTAGAACACCAAAAGCTAAGAAGTCACACAAAATTTAACGAAGGATGGAAGTGGGAATGTTAGCGGTTGAAATAAAGTTCAACGAAAGGGATATGAATTCTGCCCTTTCCATAAAGCTGATTTTAACATCTGTTACCGTGGCATGAATAATATTATGCACCAGGCAACATATTAAAAACATACTGCACACAACAACAAATACACCACCACAGATATCTATGTTTGTGGAATCTGCATCAAATGTGGATAAAGACAAACAAGCCAAGGCACTGTTTACTAACTCTGTAGTCAAATATGCAAATGAGTATATATATGGTATGAAAAGATAACAAAGGAATCAATACAATGTAGATAGCTAACCATTATGATCCAGTTGGAAGTCAAACAGGGCCCTGATCTGGACAGTTGGCTTGGGCAGATTCAGTGGCAGGATTTGAACCTACACTTCTCGTTTTTTGAGTTCAGCACATGAACCATTGAGCCACTACAGATTCCTCATATGAAATCTTGTACCTTGATTTCCTTAAAAGCCTAAAAAATAATCTATGAATGAAATGTAATACATCTCCTTGACTCATCTTCCCTTGTGATCTTCCACTGAACATAGACATTTTCCCTAACAAAAACTACAGTCAAACTGTCAGGATTATATCTCACTGGGAAGTAAGGAATTTGTCACAATAAATGAGCATCTGGCTGATACTGATGTTATTAAAGCATTGTAACTACAGAGGATATTCTGTTATTCAAGTTGAGTAAAGGGTACAGATAACTGGCATAAAGACTACATTACTTTCCTCATATATATAGAGAGAGAGAGAGAGAGAGAGAGAGAGAGAGAAATACACACACACACACACACACACACACACACATTTATGCCCAGAAAAAAATCTATCTACACAGATGGGAGACTGCTCACTCACACTAATTAACTAAGATCTTGTCTTACTTCCTCAAGAACTAACATTGTCATATACTAAATTGCTTTAAAAAAAACATTCACCCACCCACCCCCAAAACAAGAGACTGCAGATTTTGATCTGCATTCTTGTTTCTCATAAATCAGTCAGTACTATGTAATGATGTTTCCATCATGAATTCAGACTGATGTCTATTTTTAATCCATGCTGGCAATTATTTGTGACAAGATCACAAGGTCACAATCCCCTTTATCATTCAATGTCCACAAAAAAGGTCACAAACTTGTGGATTTACCATGAAACCAAATATCTGATATTAATTCATTATACTTCTCCTGTGTCTGATTCCAAAGCCATAAAAGCCTAGAATTCTGATGAGCTGTCAAGTTATCTGATAATAATGCAGTCTGTAATTGGTTTTTATAATCATCTTTTATCATCTTTTCAGGTGTAAAAATATTTCTAGGTCAAAACTAATTTAACTGGAGAGAAAATTAATTTATTAATACTGTATGATAAATCAGAGCAACTGAAAAATTAGACTGTGTGAAACATTAGTGTGTATGTATGTGTCTTTTGTCTTTCATAACACCTCAGCATAGAAGTGGCAATGTAGCATCAAAAAAGAAAAATTAGGGTACAATTATAGTATATAAAAAATTAAACTATAACAAATTATCAGAGACAATACAGTGATTTGAAGGTACAACACAGCATGAATAGCAGATTGATCAGTGATTTGAAGGTACAACACAGCATGAATAGCAGATTGATCAGTGATTTGAAGGTAAAACATGGTATGAATAGCAGATTGATCAGTGATTTGAAGGTACAACATGGTATGAATAGCAGATTGATCAGTGATTGAAAACACATCAAAACATGCAAGTATATGCTGTACTGAGGGATCAGAGAAAAGTACAGACATATCACAGTGGCAAAAACCCAGCCTGGTCTACATACGAGCCAAACTGTACCCTTTAAGTGGCAAGTCAGTCACACTAATGACCAACCCACTGCAGCTCTCTCTGAGAATTTATACAGATAAAGGGGTCAACTCAAAATCCCCTACCACTGCCGAAACTTCTTGCACCTTACCACCTAGTCTCCTGTGTACTGAGATCCAGTGGAGCAGTTATCTTTCTATGTGTACTGGATGCTGAGGCTGAGTGACTGTATTTGTACAGAACTTTATCCCCATGGAGTTAATATAGCACACACCACTGTTTTATCTTCCACCATATAATTATGTACGCAATTCAACCAATCCATTTTAGCTTACATATACAGAAAAACATTCGGCAACAAAGAAAAGAAAATTTGAAATTGAAAGAACCAAAAATAGCAAAGTCATTTGAAAATGTAGTGACCCTGAAATATCCAGTGAAGCTGGAGTGACAGAAATTAGATGAAAAAAAAAAATATTGACGACTCAAAGGGGACAGACACAATTCACATCGACAAGAGGCTATTTACAGGACCTACAATGAATTTAAACTTGAATACAAATGAGTTTGCTATTTTCCTTCATTTCTGATCTACAGTGTTTGAAGTTTTATTTTACTCTGTAGGAATCTACAGTGAATTTTATGAAATTACATATGGATTAATGGATTATCTATGATAAGGCATCCAAAATTGGAGTAAAAAGACATTTTTTTGAACATACTGCATGAGCTTTTAATATCTGCATGCTGCACAAACTTTGAACTATTAAACAGTTCATTTTATTGAGGACAACTTTGCCAGATTTCACCTCTATTGAAGAATACAAAGCATAAAAGCAACCAAATTCTTTTAAGTAGAGCCTCAAGGATAAAGGCATTTGTAAGGTTCTCAGGTGATCTCTCTACCTGTATGCTGTACCTACTGCCTAGCTGCTTGGTTAAGGGGATAATGAGTTTAACATATGACCAAAGGAATTCTACACTGTTACAAGGCAAAAGTGCTGACTCAGCTCACACTTATCCTTTCCCACATAAAAATGAACTACAAGGGAATACACTGCAAGAGAACTAATATTCTTCTGAGATCAATAACTGCACTGTGTAACTTCAACATTTACCCATCATACCAGTAATAAGACTGATAGAGATAAGCTATTTGGTTTTGATTTTCAATCAAGTAGTCACTGGTATACTTCTCCATTCCTGAGGATTTTTTTTTTACAACAGCATGTTTTGATTGTATTGGCACTATATATGCATAATATTGTCAATTGACATTACCTCAAACATTTTAGTCATTATCTTGTAGTATAGAGTACAAATGACACTAAGTCGTTCGAGTTATATCTGATTCATTTATCTTTTCTAATGACATGATCTACATACTCGAGTACAGTACACTGTTTGTTAAAAGGAGTTGATTGCTTGTTTAACATTCAAGTCATTGACCATTTCATCGAAGTAGTGTTTCAAAACAGCTCCAACAAACACTTAACTTCTGTGATGGGTATTGTAAAAGAAAAATCATAGATCAGACTTGGTCTTTCCTGCTTCCTTGCCTCCGAGTCACAATCCTAAAGTTGATGTTGGAGACTAACCCTGAAAGACAGGACATGTCTGGTGAGTAATAACCATCTGACCAAGGAAATCTTTCCTTCGGACACACTTATGGCCAGGCATAGCGTCAACTGCAGGTGCTCAATTACAATTTTGATTACAGGTTGTCTGGCACTGATCATTATGATTACGATTACACTTATCTGGAAACCATGATTACGATTATGATTACAAGTGGATGACTATGATTATCCATTCCTTATTGTAACAGTCAACATTCATGGTCTTTTGTTGATGCAAACTTTTGTTATTCTTAAAATTATTAAGAATATAATAAGTGATTTGTTTGGTTGTAATCACTTGTAATGATAATTACACTATGCAATTACACTGCCAATGAATGACAATTATGATTACAATTACAGAGCTTCTAAAATCAATTATCAGAATTATGATTACAGCTCACTCTGTAAATTGATTACAATCATAAGTGGTCCCATGCCTGCTGATGGCCCAAGTGATCCTATAATTGTTTTTTAATTTTAGCAAGGCCTTCCATAAGCGAAGTGGAAGAGAATTATCTGACCACTCTGTGTCACCATATATGAATACAGAGTTTTATATTTTTTATTGTCAAGTAACCACTGGTATGTTTAATGAAAATACTGCCTTGTCAGAAACACGAATATACAGGGGCATTTAATGTTCTTTTCGGTTCCTGCTACCCACGCAGCATTAAATCAGTCATTATCTTTTCAAAATCTGTGCTGGAATAAGAACTACCATCTATACTTGCTTATAAGTCAAGTCAAACTAAAAACAACAAAGATACTGTTGTTCTTCCGTCACATAACACACCTGCAGATCAGGGTATATTGTTGTTTGCTCTATTGATTAGTCCCAACAAACTGCAGAAACCCAGGTCTGCTGGTACATTATGCAATGGTAGATCGAAGTCTGTCAAGTCTGCAGTTGGACTTGTCTTATAAGCGAATATATATGATAGGCCAAAAAGTGTCTAGTCAGCAAAAATTGTTGTCCAAACTAAAAATCAGTTTTGATAAAATGGCTAATGTGAAACTTTAATTTCAATAAAATGACTGCAGATATTTTAAGCTTATTTGGTCACACAAGACATTTGTTATGTCAATGTGATACTCCCCCCATCCCCAATTTCTGAGCATGCAATCAATATAACTTTCTATTTTGTTCTCCTTAATCCTTCATTGCTTGCTATTAGATGGAGGTCAGACTAAATGACCAGCTGTAGTGTGAGACTATCCTTAGATTAGGACAGAAAATAAAATCGATTTCACAGACCAGTAAGAGCCCTGTAGCTTTGATCAATCAGTCTGGCTACAACACTGATGTTGGTCAAGGGAAAAAAAAGACCAAAAAAAAAAATCAATTAAGTGGCTACTGTAAAGCTTCTAATTAAAGTCCACCAAACCCAAAAGCTATCATAAATCAAAAAACAGGCTGAGCAATGACTCTGTTTCTTTTTTTTAATAAAAAAGCAGAGGGAGGGAGGGAGCAGTGATGGAGGAAATTTGAGAGAAATGATCTTTTGATTTTCTGTTTTAATGGCACATCAGTACACGAAGGACTATTTAATGACACGGCAATGGGAGTAAAATGGCTTGCCCTGAGATAAGTTCTTGACATTAGGAGTTATTTTTTACAGAAGTCGTAAATGGGAAAAATAAGTAGACAATGTGTGTAGTTCACTCGCATAAAAAATTTCATTGCTTAGTAGAATAAAAGTACATGACAAAGGACTCCAAAATTCTTTACTACAATGCTTATATACTTCCAACAACTGACTCCTGTTCAACAGTATGGGGAAATTGTACTACATGTAGTTCCCAACCAGAAAGAATTGACAAGCTTCAAAAATGAACCACTCAGCTGATTCCTGATGTCCCCATGGATGCATCATTGTCAGACATGTTCACAGAAATAAAGTCATTAAAAATAGATGAGAGAATAAATTTTCTGAAAGCAGTTTTGGTTTTTAAATGTATCAATGGAGATGTTCCACAGTACATGACCATGTTATTCTACAAAACATCTTCTCCCTATAACCTAAGATCAAATTTTAATAACAATTTAGAATTACCAAAACCTTGCATTGAACAATAATTCAAAGGAAGTCTGCAGTATTCAGGGGCAAAAATACGGAACTCATTTCCTGCTTGCATCTTATGTACTCATCCAGTTAAATCCTTTAAAAACATCCTTTAAAAAAAATCCTTTAAAAAATGTACATGCAGTTTTTCAAACCAGCATATTAACAAACAAACCAGAAAACGGAAGTTGGAGTTCTGGATTTATTACAGTGTTACTCTTCAAATTTATGACTTGCTTGTTGTGCATCGTTTTATATTAGCATGTTTATAAATGTATGTAAAAATGTCTCGTATATATAAATTCAGTGTATGAACATCTCTCTACTTTTATACCTAATGTTGTTTTATGAAAAAGTACAATACTTATGTGAACTTTATACTGCTTGCCACATTTCTGAAGAATAGCCTATAGTTATATCTAAGCATAAGTGATCAATAACTGTTATGTATACATGAAGATCTTGCTGAAAGTCATTTTTCAAAACATATTTATTGGAGAGATGAAACAAAAATTTATATATATAGTTAAATCCTCCTACTTTCATAATGTATTTTTCAAATGTATTTTTGAAGATGTGCTTACTTAAATAGGTATTTTCATGAGAGAGAAATATTTGCATCAAGATGTATACTTTTTTAGAGGGCCTCAAAGGAGATTAGTTTTATTTAACTGAGTTACATTCTTTAAATAAAGACATTATTATTATTATTATTATTATTATTATTATTATTATTATTGCAGCCAACCCAGGGAGCTCCAGGTTGTATTGAACCTGCAACCTACAAAATTTATAAGTTGTGATTTTTTCCTGTCTAAAATCTGGTATGTTTATGTGACCAAAGCAGCTTTAAATGAACATCAACAGTACTTGTAAAAACTTGTTCTGTGATTCTTAGTGTATCAGTCAAAACCTGTTGCTAGCAAGGAACAAGGCAACATGTTGCCAAATGTATCCAGGGCAAATGGTGGTCTACCATTACATTTAAGAAGTATTCATTTACAAACTTATCAAAGAGTCCAGCATACCTAACTATGTCACTATGCAGGTGATTTGATTTGGACCAGCAGAGGTGTCATTAATATCTGAAGCAGGAGGGACTGGAAGAAAGAAGGGGGATTGTAGGTAAGTACATCACTGGAATCGACAACTCCCATTAAAGCATTGGTTACACAGTTACCTTTCTGTGCTGTCTGTAGGCTCCTAACAAATGTCAGGGTACCAGTCTACACTGAAGATCATGCTTGTAACAAATGTCAGGTTAGCAGTCTACACTAAAGAATATGCTGCTTGAAGCCAAATTCCATTTTATGGGTGAGTATAAACGTCGACAGATTGTCTAGACTCATTTATCAAAGCAAACTGTAGCACCTGTACACACCTGCAGGGAGGAAGATGTTACGAATGTGGAGCCTAGCAACCAAAGTATGAAGATAACTGTAAGCTATTTCCAAGACACAGAGCTATGCTAAACATTCTTGGATTTCTAATCGCAATCATCATTTCCATTCGCCTCTCATGCATTGATCCTCAGCTCCGCAGCAAATTTACAATCTAACTTGCTATCATGGCCAACCATTGATAGCATATATAAGCAGCAATCTCTGTATTCTAAATTATTTTTTTAATTTTCTTTTTTTTACAAGATGCTCATTTGGCTCCTTTTGAATTTCCAGAAGGGTGCTCTTTTGGCTCCTGTTGAATTCCTATATCAGTAGGAATCATGCTTTCAGCCCATCTCATAATGAACTCCAAAATGTTACTGTAAACTGTGTCTTTTGCCCAAAAAATTACTGTTGGGAATACAGGTCTCTGTAGATATTTGTGAATAAATGTGTTTGCAACAGACATGCTTTACAGTGCATCTACATGTGGTTTTCTAAAGATTTCCTTGAAAGATCTGAATTTGCAAACAAACCCCCTATCAATTCATATGATCATTTTGCAATTACCATATGTACATAAACATCCACTTGCAGTGGGTACAGACAAACATGCCATAATGCACTATACTTCAGCAATTACTCTTGTCCAATGCAAGGTACACCTTTGTGCATGTATGCACGTCTTTTTGCTCACTGAAAATTATGCATAAATAATTACTTCAAAAGTTGAGTGTAATTTGCTCAAGAACTTCCTTAATTTACAAGTATCCTATGGGAAAAATTACTTTCAATTTATGGCCATAACCTGAGGAACACATCTATGGCATAAATCGAGCATCACTTGTAATCTTTTTCAAAATGTGTCTGAAATCAATATGTTCATTCAGTTAAAGCATCATATTACTGGTTTTTGAATGATGAAAGTATGGTATTTATTATAATTTAGGTCCTTCTCAAAAACTGGTACCTTTCTGTTTGAACTTTCATTAACGAGTGTCCCCAAATCTGAAAATTTGCAAACTAAACTGAAAAACAAACATGTAAAAAATGTACCCAGTAACCTATTTCCCAAGTTCTGTTTAAGAGGACCATTTAGCAGGCCTTCTCCTGTAAATTCTTCTGTTGAGAAAGATTTATTTTTTTTAAAAATGTGCCATTGATAGGAAAAGCCAAAGTTTAGGACAACAGAGTATATTGTGTATTACACAATACATCTGGCTGGTTTACCAATAATGCAGAAAAATGTTGCCATTTATGCATGTGTCATGGGCAAAAGAAAGCAGGTCAATGAGAGAAAAACATTTGCATGAATATTTTTAAATGTACAAAACACAACCAGTCACGTCACCGTTTTACAGTTTTTGGTAGTTTGTATGCTTCACGTCAAATAGAATGCGGGTCAAATCTCAGACGAAATTCGAGCTGTCAATATTTTTTCAAGACAGCTAGTGTTAATATAAAATATCTATGACAGCTAGTGTTGACATGAAATATCTAAGACAGCTAGTGTTGATATGAAATATCTAAGACAGCTAGTGTTAAATAATATAAATAGCTAAGACAGCAAGTGTTAAGCAATATAAAATATCTAAAACTGTCATAAAGTCTTGTATAAGATTTTCCTTGCTGCTAAAGACTTTTGCCAGATTTATGGTAGGAAAGATCATATTAGAAAAGATGGACAATTTGCATGCATAATGAAGTATTGGGGTGGATACTCTGTGCACAATAAAACTGGTAAAAAATATCTTGGTTTGCATAAATCAGTATCTTTTTTCTGAAGCTGAAATAAGCTTTTAATCATTCAATCGCAGACATCACCTATTAAAAAAAAATCTAAGAAATAAATTCTACATCTCATTGCAGAAGCTACAATAAAACCCAACAATGCAATAAAGGGCTATTTGTGTTAACAGAAACACTTATCTTTGTGGTTTCCTCTAGGCTCCAATCAATGATGAGTTCTATTTCAAAATGGAGTTCAGGGACCCCAGGTGACCAAGTAGTCTAAGAAGCTGCCATCTTACCTTGGTCTGGATGGGTTCGAGTCTCGAGCTCAGCCAATATGAGTATGTGAAAAAGTATGAGGTGCCGTGGGGGACAAAAGCTGGTCCAATGAGAAAGTTGCATTTGAAATTTCGATGTCGTATGTCGAGAAATCCAAGATCATATGTTGGATCAAATTGCATGTCCTTAAAGTTCCTTTTTCTAGATCGAGATTTTAGATTTTATATGTTGCATTATATAGTGGTGGATTAAAGTTCTATTTCCTATGTCAACGTTTCAAATTTTACATTTTGAATTACACAGCGGTGGTTGAAATTTCAATATCATATGTGGAGAATCCCTAATTCACACTTTGTATGTAACTGTTTGTGATGAAAGTTCCATTTCATATGGCGAGTATTTAGATTTCATCTGTTGAATTTCAAAGCAATGAGAAGCAGCCTCCCTGTTTAAAAATAATGCTGTCCGTTCACGACAACAACCTCTGGCGAAGAAATGCATAGTAATTCTCGACCTGTGAATGGTAACTTTCAAATTGTAAATGCATTAAATGTAATAGCGCCTCATAATTGAATACACGAATGATGTATCTAAATACTCGATATTATTTTGATTTGTTAAAGTGGACATTGTGTAATGTTACTTTTAACACCAACACATCATTTCACCATATACAAATAGCAATTCTGACAAGCACAATAAAATGTCCAACTACCGCTGTGTAATTCAACAGATACAATCTAATAACTCAACATACAAAATGGAACTTTCAGCACAATCAATGTGATTCAACATGTTACATTGAAACTCTTGACATATGACATTAAAATTTAACAACCGCCGTGTAATTCAGAAGATACAGTCTAAAAACTCAACATTGGACATCGAATTTTCAACCTGCACTGTGTAATTCAACAGATGAAATCTAAATACTCAACATATGAAATGGAACTTTCAACATAAACTCGTTGAACCAATACGTAATTTAGGAATTCTCGACATATGACATTGAAATTTCAACCACTGCCGTGTAATTCAATGACACGATCTAAAACCTTGACATTGAAGATATAACTTTTAACCACTACTGTTTAATTCAACAGATACAATCTAAAATCTCGACCTAGAAAATGGAACTTTAAGGACAAGCATTTCTGATACAACACGTGAAATTGGAATTCTGGACATAGGACATTGAAATTTCATTGACAGTGTTCTGATTGGACCAGCTTTTGCTCGCTACGGCGCCTCATAAAAAAGCTTACTTGTAGCTTCTCATGTGTGTGTAGTTCTTCCTGGGGTTTTCCCAAGCCATTCCTCCACCAGTTTTACTGGCTGCCATATATAGCCTATCATATGCTAAAAAATGGCATTAAACTCACCAACAAAAAAAACAAAAAAAAAACCCAATCAAAGAGAAGTTCTATTTCCAAGATGAGTTCCACTTCACTTCATCTCTTTGTGTGCATCTTGAACATAGTTCATTTTTGTCTCAGCTTCCCGATACAAATCTGGCACTCTCCTGCACTGATTACCATTCTAAAAGTTATCACAAATATTATTTTAGCAATTTTGTTTGCTAGACGAGGATCATACAGTACACAAACAAATAAGATCTTGCGATGATTAACACAATATTATGTCTTAAAATATCCTATAACAAAAATGCCTTGTGTGGTAAAAGATGTAATTCATACACAATGAATTATTTCCACTGCCAAATGCACTGGCCCTTAAAACTTAACATAATTTTTTACAATTCTGATCCTTTTCAACTTACCATATATATTTGCTGATAAGTCAAATCAAATTGCAAACAACCACGATCCAGATCTGTCGCAACATAATGCACCTGCAGATCAGGGTCTATGTTGTTTGTTCTACTAATTACTCTGAACAAACTGCACAGATCCAGATCTGCTGGCGCATTATGCGATGTCAGATCTGGGTCTGTCTAGTTGCAATTGGACTCGTCTCATAAGTAAGTATACATGGTAACATAAATTGTTCAGTTCTGATCCTTTCAGCTCACAACTAACAAATAGTATCTTTCAGTATACAACATAAAAAGCAACTAAGTCAATGTCTGGAGTACAAATCTGAATCAAAACAAGGTGTCTCTGGTGTAAATATGTTACTCTGTCTTGTTTTATCCAGTACAAATAAAGAGTTAAATGCCCATTCTTGGGGGAGATATAAGGATTTATTGACCTCTTGGAACTTGATTTGCTTTAATTGGACAAATTTTCAAATCTGCCCCAGCAAGGGCAATAAATGATTTGTGTCAAGGTGTTTTTAACTACTTCTAGTTTTCAAAACCTGTACAACATATAAAGCAAATCTTCCCCAAACCTGTAAATGATGGAACCACAAGTCTGAACCATTAATGAGATGATTGAAATGACAAAAATGGTTCCATTGTGACTTAAGTATGCAGCTCATTAGGTATTAAGTGCTGGTTCTGGGTAGTTTCCCCTTATTTTCCCTCCAATCAACCTTTTATCCCTTGCATCAAATTACAACCGTCCCTTTTTGTAGCCTCTAAGAGTTATAAGCCACTCACCTTAAACCATCCACTTTAGAGTTTTTCCTGCATCTATCTTCAGTCTTGAATCAATTATCTAACAATGAATTAACTCCAGCAGCACTCCACACTGGTGTCTAGACAGCTAAGGAGGGCCCTGTGTATCATTCTGTGAGGGAGCATTTATTATTCCACGAGTGCCAGATCCTGCAATGCAAGATGAAAAAGCCGAGTTGTGGACTATAATATTGGACAAAAAAAGCTAAAGGAATAAAATACAGCCATCAGAAGAATGGTTGATTTCTTGAATTGTCTGTAAGTATAATACATTTCTGCAACTTCATGTCCAGGACTCTTGACCATGATCTATCAATCACAAATTCGGTAGGGAGCTGCCCTTTCTCAAATATAATATAACTATGAAGTTATTAAGATTGGATGCTGGAAAGTTAAGGAACACAGACTTGTTAGGTGGAACCCAAAATGTGTTTTAGTGTCTTTGACTTGATCCCTGGGCTTTATAATCAATAGGGTTGTACCTCTGCCCAAGTGTTGACTATCTCTGAAAGTTTAATGAAAACTTTGTCCTTGAAATATTATTGAACAGAAAAAAAAAACAAAATCAGAATTCTGCTCCAGTGACCTTGACCTTCTATCTCTGCCACAGAATCAATTAAGATCTGCCCCTGTGCAAGCACAGTCTACCTATGAAGTCTGATGAAATTACGGGTAGACCAAGAAACTTAACATATTCTGAGGAGAATCACGTGTTCCACTCATTACCCTGACCTTTGGCTTGGCAGCCCTAAACAATGAAAGGCCTGTGCCTTTACCCATGGGTATAGCATATACAGCTGTACAATGTTTATGAAGAGAGAGATAAAAAAAGAAGTACAGCAAACTTGAGTTATTGTGGAAAACACCCAGTCTACTGATCGACAAAAGGACATCACCATCACTACAACAGAACAGCTTCAGTCAAGTGAATAAATAAAAAAGTAAAGCTGAAATTACTTTTTCCCACTGACTTTCTCTATGCCATTTAATGGTAATTTACTTTCACGCTGCCCTCAAAATGATCCCCACACATTTATTTTTCTCCAATGGGAACTGGAAATTCTTTGAAAGTTTGGAGGATAATTTAAAGTGTTAATTTCCTAGAAATCATCCTCATCAACCATGACAGGCTGCAACAAAGCTGATAGAGTCTGGGAACCTGTTGCACTTCATTATGTACAGAATGACAGAGGTGACTAATGGAGACTGTCTGACATGGGACAAGTCCCATGATGGTGTTCACTCCAAGGTCTTGGTCATTTTCAAATGACTGGATTCAAAAACATTTCAGTTAGCTGTTTGTCCTACAGGGCAAATAACTTAAAACTGTAACCTGTCCTGCATCAATTTGGCTCATTCGACACTATACATGATATGGAATCTGCTTAAAATGTCACTCATCCAATCAGATGAGCATCTTGAAAAAGCGACTTGTCCTTTTCTGCCACAATCTGTGTACAAGTGGAATTTTAGAGCCATGAAGGAGTTTGGTTTAAATAAAAATTGTGACTTTGTATTTTAGAAATTTTATCTAAGGACTGAATATCTTTCTTGGATGCCCCAACGTACTTGGCACTAAAAAGCCTGGACTGTGCTGATATCCCATTAACCTTAAACATAGCTACATAAAGATGTCTGTGATACGTTTTTGTGCACAACTATTTTCCCCAGTATCTTGTCATTATTTCAACAAATAAAATGAGCACTGAAAAGAATGATTAAACAGTAAATTAACCAGATTTTCTCTGAACCACTGTGACAGTGTAAATTACCATTACCAGCTCACAACATTTTGTGCCATAAATTGCAAATTTACAGAGATAATCTCATCCCTCATTTTCAAAAGAAAATTCTGCAAACTGTGCTCTCAGACAGATAATCTTATTATAAAGTTTTTCCGTTTTCAAAGAATTTATTGTATTTTTTTTTTTTTGACAAGACTTGGGGGTCTGGGTAATAAACATTATAAAGAGAAGGGATGGGCCTATGGCTAGAAATTGCTTTCTTACATGAAATTGGTCAGATATCTTTACAATAGTCCCTCCCCCCTTCTCCTCATCATTAAGTATTCGGTTTGTCATGGAATAACTTGTTGCTACCATTCCAAATCTCATCAATATAAAACTATACCAAATCTAGTTGAAATCCAAAAATTTTTGGTAAAATTATGGTAAGAGGCGAAGTTTGGAGTATGTACATTCAATGTGTATAACTCCTGTAAATGACGTAAATCAAACACATCTGAGGTCAAATCTACAGCTGAATGCTGATGTTGGTTGATATCCAACAACTGTTAGTACAATAAGACTGCAGGAAAAGAAATCAGGGATCACAGCTTTTGTAAATATGTTCACGAATGTTGAAAATCAGTTATTCGGTGTCTCATTAATATAAAGGTACAGGACAAATTTGGTTGAAAAAGTTTGTGTGTGTGTGTGTGCGTGAGAGAAAGAGAGAGAGAGAGAGAGATTTGGATTTCCTGACACTAGTCCGACCAGTCCTAACACTAACCTCTTAATGCTGAGCGCAAAGAGAGGTAGTAACTACTACCATTTTTTAAAGTCTGTGATATGACTCGGCTAAGGTTCAAACCTATGACCTCCCGCATCTGTGGCGGATGCTCTAACCACTTTGGCACTAGAGTGGTCTGATTGAAACAGAACAGTTCTTGGTAAAATTAGCAGAAGACGCAACAAGGGGCCATAATTCCAATGAATGTGGTCATGGAATGGTGGAAATCAAACTTATTCAAGGTCATATAATATAAAGCTGCATGCCAAATTTGAATAAAATCTGAAAAACTAAAACGAAGTTATGAAACAGACACCAAAGTTAGGAGGCTGGGCAATTAGGACCTATACCTTCCTGAAATAATGCTATGAAATCAAAGACAATCAAGCTTATGTCAATATAAAGCTGAATGCCAAACCAGGTTGCAACAAAATAATCCGTGGTCAAGTTGTGCTGCAAAATGCAGAGTTAGAAGCAAGACAATCTCCTCTGTATCACAACTTGGACAGCTGAATTTATTCACGTAGGGGTGGCAGGGTTGAGTAGCGGGGTGTATGAATGTATCCATTTGTTCGAGGCTACTATGTGTGGAAATAAAATTAAAAAATGGTAAATACTTGAAACTTGAGCATATTTTAAGTAAACCATTTTGAAATATATTTGTAAAATATAATCAACTTTCTACATTTAGCTGTTAAATTATATCAAATTCATAATGGTCTACCAAGATCAACTGCAGCCTTTAACATCATATGTTGTAGAGCTTGACATTATGTAGCCTTCTCACTCTCTCTAGATGATTTCATCTCTACTCATTTTAAGTTCCTACAATGTCTCTAAAAAGTTCTATATCCAAGATCCAAACACTCTGACAAAATTAAATGTTTAAGAATGCAATGGTTTCCATTTGTCTGTGACTATAACAACGCTGTCAATATTATCAGTGGCTTTGTGTTCAGGTTTTCATTTCATTCATTATTAACAAGTGACAATCTGGTCTGTGGAAAAATCAGTTCAAGCAGTGAATTGGTAGAACTGGATGGTATGCATCCACATCATCAAAATACAGCTGAACAGTTAACATTATTTTGGTCTCAGCATGCATTCTATTTTTGTATACTGTCATCATTTCTTTATGAAAGGCAAGCCTCTCTCTGACATGGCACTACAGTCTGGTAGAGACAGGACTGAATCTATCAAACAGTGAAGCATCCAGAGAATTCCACAAGTTGACATTGAGAATTGGAAGTAGCATGTCATCAGTCACCAAACCCATATAGAAGAATTTTTAAACTTAAGTTGCAGTCATCTACTGTGTACAGATTATATGCAAGTTTTATTTTCCTTCCCATCTCACATAGCAGATCTCACTGATTTGCTCAAGATTTGCCAGTTGTCATCCAAAACAATTCACACATTTTTATTTCTTTTAATATGATAAAATATACAACTTCTAGAAATAATTTTCTCTGCATACCTAAAATCAAACTGGCAAGATGTATTGGCTACTCATTTTTTGCACCAGTCCATGGTGAAATTAGCTGGCATAGGACTGCTAGGCTGGCGGCAATTTTGCAAGCTGCACTAAAAGAATCCATCTGATACAATAAACTTGTATTCTAATATAATTGAGTAAGAAGCTGCAATATTATTGGTGTTTTCCTCTTCAGTAATACTAACCAGTGAATACTGAATGGAAACATTATGTTAAGCTGTTGCAGGTAAATCTGTGTCCCTAAAGGAAGTTCTTTGAATTCATATTCTTTTCTCTGCGGACAATTTTTGTAGATTTTGTGGTTGCTACAAACCACAAATTTCAATACCCAAATGAGAATAATCCTTCTGTGGAAGCAGTAGGACCATTTGCCAAATACAACCCTTCTCTGAAAGCAATGGAACCTCTTGCTCCATCCACATACTATGATCCTTCTCTGAAAGCAATGGAACCACTTGCCCAAACCACAAACTATGACCCTTCTGTGGAAACAACAGGATCCCTTGCCAAAATAATTAAAACTGATACCTGTGACAACCCACCCACCTCCCAACAAAACAACAAAGAATTCACAGAATTAGATTTATAAGATCAAGTATAATATTATCACAAATGATACCCATTTGTTTTTTTAGATATTGGTTGAGATTATACATGGCAAAATCTGAATTATGAATTCAGTTTCTTTTATATTTGCATGCATTGTTCATTAAGGTTTTGGATCAGTCCATGTATTCCCACTACGGTTAGAGGAAACCGAATTCTTGACTGACATACAGATGTGACAACTCCTGGACTCTGTAGACAAGACCAAGCAGGGTCCAAAAATGGACGTTGAGTTCATTTGGGATAATTTAACAATGCATACTGAAAAGTAATTCTGAGCAAATTAGTAACCACACCAGATTCAGAACACACACAGACACAGACACAAACCAAGACTGAAATTGAAATTTAAAACAAAGTGCAAAGTGCATCAGAAAACAGCTGCCATACAAAGGGAGTGAGTAGTGTAAGTTAAATTTATGCAGATACTTGTAGTATCTGCTGGGCTAGGAAAATTTGCTTGTCCTCTCACCCTGACAAGTGATGGGAAGGTGGATAAAGACCAGCAACACTTCTTTGTGAATGTGCTGACCTGATGCACCCTTCTGCATGTTGTATGAGGTTACTAACAGTGGCAGACAGCACAAAAGTTTAGTGTTGGTGTGCCAGACTCGGGACTAAATGAGTGTGGGTTTGAATCCTACCACGGGATCAACAAATGTTTTGTTTTTTGGGCAAGGCACTTCACTCCAATTGCCTCAGCGCTAAATACTACATGGTGTTGCTGTGCCATAAAACACCAAACCACACAAAATCTTTATAAACAACAAAGATTTGGTCACATTATATTCTCAAAAGGGTCACAAAAAGGGTTAAACAGCAAATTACACCCAAGTGGATTACCCCTGAGATCAATGAGGCTAGGCACCTAAGAGACAATTTCCACAAGAAAAAAGACATGTAAAGCTATAGAAAGTGGAGGAATAAAACTAAGCACCTGATAGATAAGGCAAAAGAAAACTTCTATCAACAGGCTATTGAAGAAAGTAAGAGTACCAAGACATTATGGAAGCATCTAAAAGAGCTGAACTCACCCAAGAACAGTTGTTTTCCCCATAGACTTAAACAAAATGAGGATATAGCAACATCTGTACAAGACATTGTGGAAATGTTCAACAATTTCTTCATAAGCATCTCCAGTAACAGTATTCAGAACCAAACTAACATCCCAGTTGAACTTGACGCTCTTCTATCATTTATAAGAGCGAAAATTCCTGATGATAATTATTTTTCAATAGCTAATGTTAGTGAAACTGATGTTTTTCATATGCTAACTAAGGTGAATATTAATAAATCCTCTGGATTGGATGGTATTGGTCCACGAGTTCTTAAAATTGCTGCACCAGTAATAACAAAGTCATTAACGCATATCATAAACTCAAGTATAATGAGTGGTAATTTTCCAGAAACTCTGAAATGTGCAAAGGTTACACCTATCTTTAAGAAAGGAGAAAAGGAAGATCCAGGGAATTACAGACCAATATCAATTCTACCTGTATTGTCAAAATTAATTGAAAAACATGTAGCCATTCAGGTCTATAAAATTTTTTTACACATACTCTTTATTTCATAAAGTGCAATCAGGATTTAGAAAGTACCACTCGTGCCAAACAGAACTTACCAAATTAATTGATCTTTGGCTGAAGGAAATGGATAATGGACATATGACTGGGACTTCAAGAAAGCCTTTGATCTTGTTGATCATGAAATTCTGTTGCAAAAGTTGAAATATTACAGGTTTGACAATCCTTCGTTAAACTGGTTTAAATCATATCTAAACCAAAGGTCTCAACGAGTAAGCATTGGCAATATTAACTCTCAAATTCGCACTATTCATTCGGGGGTCCCTCAAGGTTCGGTTTTAGGTCCTCTCGTCTTCCTTATCTATATCAATGATCTACCATTAAATAATGAATCCACAAATACAGACTTGTTTGCAGACGATGCAACCTTGTACACATCTAGTTCTGATACTGAAGTTATCCAAATGAGATTAAACTCAGACCTTATTAGAATCCAAAACTGGGCACAACAAAATAGGATGGTAATTAATGAAGGTAAAACAAAATGTACAATTTTGGGGACATCACAAAAGCTATGCAAGTCAGGGAACCCAGAACTATCTCTTGTAATAAATAATCATCCGTTAGAAAATGTCAAACATGGAAAGCTTGTAGGTGTGTCTGTTGATAATAATTTATTATGGCATGACCATATTGACAAGCTTTGTAAAACACTGTCATCAAAAATTGCCCTTCTCAGCAGAATCAAGAAATATTTACCTACGGAAACACGCAATCTATACTACATGCATTATATTCTTCCAACAATGGATTATTGTTCAAATGTATGGGGAAGCTGTGCTAAATCTGAGCTTGACAGGATTTACAAACTTCAGAAACGAGCAGCACGCATAATTTTAGATGCATCTATTGATCATCCCTCAAAAGCATTGTTTACAGAACTCAAATGGTTCACAATATATGACAGGATAGATTTTCACAAGGCAGTTCTTTTATATAAATGTCTACATGGAACTGCACCAGAGTATCTTCAGGACTTATTCAGGCCTTTTTCAACACAATAACAGTTGAGATCAGTATTACATGGAAACCTTATAGCACCAAAACCAAGAACAGAGCAATTTAAAAAGAGCTTCCAATACTCTGCTACAGTTCTGTGGAACAAGCTTCCACTACATGTAAAATCTGCTGAAAATATTAGAGTATTTAAGAAGTGATATCATGAGCATGTATGTGTTTCTAATAGATAATGGAAGTTAGTATTTTAATACTAAATATGTCAAAAATAAACAGTAACTATTGCTATCTTCATATAATGTGCATTGTTATACTCTCCTTAAGAGGGCCTCAAGGGAGAATAGTCCTTTTGACTAATGAGTCACCCTCTATAAATAAAGCATTATTATTATTATTGCTATTATTATTATTATTATTATTATTATTATCATGTCTTGCAGGGCAAACTGCAATTTATATTTTTTTGGTGGAGGCAGATCTGTTTTGTAAAGTCTTATACAACAAGGTTGTTGTTGTTAAAGGACTGAATGCCATTTTAAGCACAAGATAGGCTACCGTATTTCATGTATATTTTTGCACCCTTAAATTTTTCGTACACAATCCAGTTATCAAAATAATAATTATTTAAATGTATCATAATTTTTGTACATATCACTTTATATTTTTTGAAAAATCCATTAAATTATCGGACATAAAATTTCTACTAAAAAGATTTTTGTTTGCAAAAAAAATCAAAAATACTGTATTGCCATTTGCTTTGTACAAAAATTAACAATTGTTTGTGAGAAAATACAATGATTGATGCATAAGCTCTCTTATTGTCATTACCATATCTAGCGGTGTTTATTAACAAATGGACAAAGGACATAACAAAACACCATGTGCGTTTCAAAACGAGTTCGGAAGCCCTTTGATATTTTCTTATCCAACAAAAATTACATCTCAGTACATGCTAAAGTGAAGACTACAGACCACTGGTCAACTAGTCTTATTGTTTCATTATAGTCATACAAACATAAAATATAAAAACCTTGTCATTTTCTATCATAAATTTGAAAGTCACGGACTCCATTAAATCAATTTGTATATATACATATATTATCTCTTAAGTGCTTGTACTGTTTTGACTTGGATATAATTAACATTTTATTGCAAATCTATTCTATGATAAACCTCTCTATTGTTATCTTTATTGGCGAGTTCGAATAACAAGTAATGCGTATGATCGCTTGTCCTTATAACATCTGCT
The DNA here is from genome assembly GCA_016617855.1 of Megalonaias nervosa. Lineage (NCBI taxonomy): Eukaryota > Metazoa > Mollusca > Bivalvia > Unionida > Unionidae > Megalonaias > Megalonaias nervosa. Next base: position 67,611 of record JAECUM010003929.1, on the reverse strand, counting down.
GTATGAACAATGGCTTCAATAGCACACTGACAGATTTTCATTTCCGTAAAGAGAGCCTCATTTCCCTACTGGCAGCCTCACTGATTTGACTCCTTCTGTCGATTCTTGCCCTCAATCTGGTTTCAACTGGAATAACCAAAGCGCTAAGCATGTTTAATTACCGTGTAAATAACACTGCATAGTGTGGTTGTTGTGACAGTGTATACCATAATTAAAACAAGAATGAATTGTTGATTTAGCGGTGTTTGTTGATAATGGAATATAGTAGGGTTGTAATACATGAGGATTATCACAATCATCAGGTAATTGAAAATAGTCTTTTTTCCCTTTGCAAAAGCTACAAATAAAAACTGCCCTGAATAAATACGGTCTTGCACACTGACAAAATTTTTTTTCATCTCTCTCGCACACACACACACACACACACACACACACACACACACACATGCATTAACTAAAATGTGATTTCAAGTTCCTTATTTATTTTTTTTGCAATTTGATAATTAGATTATTGTTGCTGTAAAAATACAAGTTGCACTTAATTTCTTGACAATGTGGCCTCATACTGTTGCATACAATTACCAATAAATAATACCCATAACTAATACATGTTCAAACCATCTTAATCATTTTGCCAACGTTACACAACATAACAGCCACATATGCTCTAAATGCAGACGAGCTTGCACACTGAGACATAATCTCCTCTCTCTCTTGTTCACTAATAACAAGAAAAATCTTTTTGAGTACTTTTATTTTTATTGTAATTAGATTCTTGAGTTGAGAGCAGAATGAGACAGAAAATATACGTTTACTTTGTACGTTTGTACCGTTAGGTTGTCGAGTAACGCGTGTTCCGTAGACCTTGTTCTGGTACAATCCCTTTATTTTTCGTACACAGACAGTGCCACCAAATGATAATTATTTATTTTACATATAATTTTTTGTACACTGAAATTAATAATTATTTTTTTGTGTATGAAAAATTACATGAAATATGGTATACATGGTGGCAAGTATAACTGGTGGAGGAAGAACCCGGGAAAACTCGAAAAGAACCACCATCCCACAGGAAGCTACAGGCAAGCTTTCTCGCATACCCTCACTGGCTGAGCCTGAAACTTGAACCAACACAGAAAGAGGTGAGATGGTAGTGATCCATAACAATGAGTGCTTCAGACCATTTGGCCACTCGGGGCCCTATACACCAAAGTAGTAAAAAGTATGTTACCAGTCAATTTATATTGCAACCAAAGAAAACCACAGTATAAACTGATTAAATGACCTTTGAAAATTTGGTCAGGACTGCAGACACATAATTAAGATCTGATGTCGGATGTATTCAAAAAAGGACAAGACAAGGACTAAATGGGCTACAGCTATGACATATCAAAGGAAAGCAGGGAAAATATTTTACATAAAAATTAACTTCAGGAAAAACTAAGATATTGTTATGGTTGTATATATATATATATATATATATATATATATATATATATATATACACACACACACACACAAGTATATTAAATTTCATTTCTTTGTCTCAACTGGTTTGTAATCAACTGTGCTAACAAGGTTTTTGTCACAAAGTCCAAAAATCTGAAGTTATAAAATGTGTAAATAAAAAATTGAAAACTTATGGTAATGACCTGAAAATCTAATCGGATCTATATGTACATAAAATAAGCTAACTAAATTTAATTTGTTCACATAGAGTGATTTTTGTGCAGTCTTGTCAACAAATTTCATTAGATGGACATGAGCATCGCCCCACCTCTGCTATAAGCAGTGGGAGCATAACAGAATTATTTTTTAACAAAGTTATTTTCAAATTTATTGTGATTTCAGCAAAATTCTCTACATGTATTAAAATGTACAGCATGCATGCTGATTAGGAATACATCATTTGGTTCATTGAGAACCGCCTAATGCAATTCTGGACAAACAGGAGTTCAAGCAAGTGAACTGCAAAGCCCCCCCCAACCCCCCCGGCCTTTTCTGCATAAAATCTATATCTGCAGCCATGTCTAGCCATGACGAATTATCAGCAGTTCAAGGCAACAACTTCGTAATTTTAATCCTGTAATGGTCCATCACAGCTTATCACGCATCAGATTTTTTTTTTTCTGCTGCTTTCACAATGTCAAACTGTCTGAGCGACAAAATTCTGTCACAAAACAGTTTATCATTATGTAGCCATTAGTCATTAACTATCCCCTGAAAAAACATTAGAGCAAATGAAGTCTGTTGCCATGACAACCCTGTCCAAACCCTTGAGGTAATAATTTAATCATACTTGCAGAACCAATCGCTGCCTACCTTGGAATGTCAACTTCTGAAAACACATCTTTTGGTTGAGAAAGGCATTGTCACCTGAATGCTGTATTTTTCTGGTGTCGAGCTTTTTTGGTACCATTTGTCACTTGAAAATTTAGCACAGTGTTACCAGTATCAGGATGGTTCCAGACAGTTTTGATACAAGTATGTTTTCAAAGATTGTACTTCCCTACAAAAACTGAATGCCTTTTTCTTAAAATTTGATTTGGATCTCTGGGTCATTTTATGACTGATTATTTAAGAATTACAATTTTTAAAGTTCAAACATTTGCCAAAGGACTTGAGAAAATCTCAGGCATGACTCTGACCTTGCACTCACTCCTATTCTTCGGGTTAACACTGTTAACTCTGCAAGCAACAAAGCAGGGACCAGCAATTCTCATGACTGCCAAGATTATGGATGGTGGTGATTGGATTTATGGATGGTGGTGATTGGATTACTCAGAGAAGAATATTAATAAGAACAATAACTCACCTCAAACCACAAACAAAAACTTTAGGCAATTTTAAAGAGAATGGTCACATAAATAATGATGCATGTCAAACTATACAACCACCCTGACATGACTGATATGAGCTGTTTGTTTGAGAGCACAGAACTGCTTGCGTGGTAGTAATAATCAGGGCTTGAAGTGAAATTAAATTTTAAAATTTGAGGTACTTTTTTAAAAAAGATTTTTTCAGGGTTAAAATTTTTTTGACATTCAGGACATTACCAGTTACAAGATTATCTTAGTGTAACATTTATTACGATTCTGATAAAGTATGCTTTGAGTTTGTTTCTAAATAAAATGAAAAAAAAAAAGATAAAGTGAAAATTAATAAATAATTAAAAAAACCAAATACCTGCAAGTGCTAAGAAATTTTGCACTAAAATGTCATCTTGCACACTCCCCAGCATAATTCACATACTTTCTTGACTGCCAGGCTAGCCAAATGAAAAAAAAACTGCAAAAAGCATTTATTTCCACAATTTTTTTTTCTTTCCTTAATCAGTTTCCATCAGTTTTGTAAGGCTTTTTTTTAGGTTTCTAAGGTGAAAATGAAAATTGAGGTTTTTAAAGGCTTTTGACTTCTAACCCTAATAATGATATTACATGATTGCAAAATTCCCAAGCTGCCAGCTGTTGCAATGTGACGTTGAGAAACTGGTGACTGTCCCTTACTGTGAAATGGATTCAAAATAAAAACCAGAAGTAATCAGTAATGATACACTTCAGCACTTTTCGCTTTCACAGAAATATTAAATTTTCATTGCAATACCTCTCATTTAATTTGAAACATTAGTTATTTTAGAAAAGAATGCATATCAAATGACATTGATATATTCCCTCATACTCTTCTTGGCATGCTTTCAACCCGACCTCTTGTCTAAAAGTTCAAGTATAGCATCACTTGTTTTAATGCATTTTAACATGAATTTACTCTGCCTGTGACACTGTTGAGCACATGCTCCAGTAAAAAAAAAAAAAACAACAGAACATAATGCAGAGCAATATAAATAGCACACAGAAAATTCAAGTTTATTGGAAAAATTATAAATAGAAACTCTACTTGGCATTCCGTAAGCTTTTCCTATATTTCTCATATTTTTGGTTTTGGACGGATCTTGTCTCAAAAATAGAATAAAAAAATCATGATTACTATTATAATAAAATTGGTTACCTTTAATAAAGAATTATTTCATTTTGCATAAGACCTATCTGTTAAAACTTAACTACCTCAATCCTTAAAGTATTGTTTTTGAAACTTCAAAAGTGTTTTACAGCCTTTATAACTTATTTTTCTTGATGTGCAAAAAAAAAAATCAATAACAGAACACAGGAAGATAAAGAATATGATTTTATTTTCAATTTGTTATCATTCTTGTGATATCAATCAAACTGAGAAAAAATTAAATTTGTTAGAAAAAAGTTAAATATCAAGATTCTGTTAGAGGATCATAATTTACTGTTGAAGTAAAATGCTTATTTATCGGAAAGAAAATCCTAATAAAGAACCACCTCTGAACATCAGTAATGACACATAAAACTGCCTAACACTACTCTATTCTAAGTAGTGTTGTCAGTATGAGTCAGGTGGCTTTCACATGTGGAGCAGCAGACTGAGTAACTTTTATGACAGGAAGCTGATTCTCCCCATCAGAATAGTTAATAAGAGGTTTGTTTTATATAATGACTTAGTGATTTGAAAAAAGAGAATCGGTGAAATGGAGCTTTTTTCATGTTGTGTGTATTTGTTTCATTTCACAACTGATAATGAAAGGATCTTCAAAAAAAATTTGTCTGTGACTCAATGTCCCACCCAGTCACATTATCATTATCTCGACAACAGGCTGACCAGTCCCAACACTAACCTCTTAATACTGAGGGCCAAGCAAGGCAGCTGCGAATACCATTTTTTATAAGTCTTTGGTATGACTTGGCTGGGGTTCACAACCACTACAACCTGCATCCAAGGCAAACACTCTAACCACTTACTCCACCAGAAGAGTCACCAATGGAAATATTGTTGTTGTTGTTTTGGGTTTAATGACTTTTTTCACAAGACAGGCTATACATCGTGGGAAGTATATTTGGTGGAAAAAGAACCCAGGAAAACCCTTGAAAGAACCACTGTCCTATGGGAAGCTACTGGCAAGCTTTTTCACATACCCAGACTGACTGAGCCCAAGACTTGAATCCATGCTGACATAGATGAGATGGTCGTGATTGATAAAGGTGAGCACCTTAGATCACTTGGCCATCCAGGGCCCATAACTAGTAAGTAATGTTAATATTTTGAGCCCTTAGTAGCAAGTATAAAAAGTCAATTTCGACCTTGTATAGTGGTCCCTCCTGATAAAACTCTCTCATCTCCACTCTCATACTCGGACTTGTTCTAGATAAGATTTTCCTTGCACAAGGAAATTACACTATTTCCTCCATTTTGAAGACAACACCTTAATGCCTTCCAAATTTTAGTGAAGACATGAAATTGGTAATAAAATGTTTTAAAAGCATTCATAGTGTAAAACAAAAGGGTTTGGTTGACCAAAATGAGCCCTGTACCTCATCAAATGGAGCAGCCTAAATGGTCGACACCTAACAATCTCATCTGTTTGGAAGTTTTTTTCTTTGTTTTAATCTTGTCAAGGATGATTATATCATAGGAATAGATGATAAATCAATGTCTGCAATCTGCATACAAGAAATACAACCAATCTGTCAACACATATAAAACAGCACCACCATACTACTGAGAAACCTTCTAAAGATGAAAAGACCATTAAGTTGATATGTGTATGGATAATGTATCACATAATAGGCTGTGTAATCATAAATATCAAAACAGAGCTCAGCTGAGATGTATAGTTTCACCCCTAATTGGTATAGTCATCAATCGCATTAATTTTGTTTATCCATGCTACATAATTTATTTCACTTTACTTTAGTTCCTGGCTCATGAAAAACCAATTGCATTATGAATTCACATCATTAAATAGTCTATTATTGTGTTTTAATGCACTATCAGTTTACAGCTATTTTCGGAAACATCCTTCAACAGAAGAGTGCCTGGTGCACAATGTGGGGTACTCATGTCAGTGTTCCAACCAGGAATTTCTTGCAAAGGGCTGGGAAAGAAGGGCACAATGGTCATCATTTGTGATTAAAAAAAGCCCTGGAATAATGAAATCGAGAATTTCATACTTACAAACAGACCAAAACACCTTTCATAAGTTTATTCTGCATTAAGCAACAGAAAATTAAGTGGAAAAATATAAATTAAGTTTTAAGAGGGTGCTTTGGAGATCTGGAAAGCAGAGGACTTTTATTCTTAAAAGGTGGGATCGGGTCAGGTAGTGTGTGTGTGTGTGTGTACAAGTAGTGTGTAGCTCTCATTACATCTTTATGAAGCAGGAGCAACACATACAACATCATACAGAAATTCTGTCACCGGTATCTTGTAACTCTAAATTTAGATTGCACTGAAAAAATATTACAATGTATTTTCAGGATTTCAAACTTGTTGGCCTTTATCTTTGTGCTGCATGCCTTTGAAAATACATCCCTTATTTGCTGATGTACCATTAACCTAATACATATGAACCTGTCTTGTATGTCAGGGTATCATTGAAAATGCCAAGTTCTGCTGAAGGCCTGACACAAACATACCTCTATAAAAAGTTTCAGCTCTCATACAAGTCTAATCCAACTGCAAACAACACAGGCCCTGATCTGCTGTTGCATAATGTGCCAGTAGATCATGGTTTATGTTGTTTGTTCTAATTACTCCTATCAAACTGCATAGATCCAGATCTACTGGTGCAGTATGTGATGGCAGATCTGTGTTGTTTGCAGTTGGACCCAACTTACAGGCGAGTACATATGGTACATTATATTGTTGTGCATCATTAAAAGTTTCTCTCTCCTCAAAATGTATTGCAAGGCTTGGATTTTTCTAACAGAATTCAAGTCCCACTGAAGTCTGACCAATCATATTCCCTCTTATATCTATACTTAAAGTGGTCTGACCAATCATACCCCCTCTAACATCTATACTTAAAATAAACTGACCAATCATATCCCTCTTATGACTACATTTAAAGTTGTCTGACCAATCATATACCCTCTTATTTGTACGCTGAAAGTAGTCTGACCAATCATTTACCCACTTTTCTCTACACTTAAAGTTCAAGGCATGCTGCTGGTCAAGAAACTTTGGTAGATAAAGTAGCCAGGTCTTCTCAGTGAAGAAAGACTCCACTCGTTCATTAATAAAGGAGGTAGATAATGCTTACATGCTGATTAATTTATTGGGCTTTTTAGTACTTTTTTTTCCCCTCTAGCCTGGTCTGTGACAAAAAACATTCCAAAACAAATTTTCTATTCCTCAACTGTATTTTTGTTATGCAACTTTAAAATGGCCATTTTGGGGAAAAAAATTTAAATATATACTTTTTGGGAACCTAAATTAAAAGCAGTATTTAATCAAGATTGAAATTATGATAGTTAAGATTTTTTTAAAAAATGAGATCTATATTTGGCTCCAAAAAAAAGCCACAGAAAAAAGCCGTAATATCATCTGCTAGATCAAACAACAAACCTAGGAATATCATATGATCATAAAGTATATTATAAAATACAATTCACATAGATCTGACATTATTTGTTAAAGTAAAAGATAAAATTTATTAATATTTCAATAGTAGAATTGTTTAATCATACCCACAATTTTTGCAAGTCCTTTTTCAAGCTGCAATTGAACTGCGTAGATAATCCAACCGACCTGGATAAAGCAAGGCTGATGCACAGCATGGTACAGAAATTGTTTGAATGCCAATGCAGTGTACAACATGGAATTAATCCGGACATAATTCTTCACCACAAAAACATTAAATGTCTTGCATCTGTGCTCCAAAATCAGGTGAACTGCATACGATCCTGAAAACAAGTCATCTACACATTTCTGCTGGATGGTCAAACCATTAAATACTCCTGTTTCTAAATCCCTGCAAATTATTACGTCTACTAGCTGTCACTGTCCTTACTGAATGATGCTTCTTAAACAAATGGAATACTCTGAGCTGATGCTGCTAAACATAACTTAGGGAGGCGAGGCAGATTATCAAGTATGCTGCAGCCTACTCAGACTCAGTCAATAACAGTTGCACATTGGCCAACTACAGCAGACACAATTTTTGTTGTCTGCACCAGGAACTATGCAGACTTTACTGCACGTCAAATCCTCCAGCACTGTGAAAACACCAAGACTGAGGGATAAATAATAATTCTGAGCAGTCTGATTTAAACTTCCTGCATTAAATGTGAAATATGCACAACTTCAATTGCTGTGTGCAACAACAACAACAACAAAAAAAGCAAGGCCATAGCTGCAGAATTTTGCGCATTCTTGCAGCTTTAACTTTCCACCTATTATAATTTCTTGGTGCAATCTCGTTTGGCAGCCGTTCACAATTCTGTGGCTGACCTGCACAACTGATGAGATTTTCGTACCATTCTGCAGATAATAAACAACACAGAAACTGCGCAGCAGGATGTTAGATCTGTGACAGTTCTGGAGAGAGAAATGTTCTCCTAATGATATCAATGTCTCTTCATCTATCTGCATTTCATAATCATTAAAAAGTGCATCACAACTCCAGCCTTTCTTCCAATAAAATATGCAATACAATTCATAACACAAGTATGGGAAACTGGAATGCTGTATCTTAAAAAAAAAAAAAAAACAACCTTCTATACATAAATAATCTATCTGACATGTGATAGGAAGTGATATGTATGTGGAAATATTAAATATATCTATAAATAAGCGATATGATTGTCATGTGACAGCAAGTGATATGGATGGCAAAATACTCCATCTGAGAAAGATGCTATAATATCCTGTTATACTAAAGATCCAGATCTGCCAGTGCATTATGCGACGGCAGGTTTGGGTCTGCAATTTTGAGGAAGTTTCAAAGCATAATGAAGTTAAATTGCCAAGAAATCTTCTCAAATGCTGTAACCCTCCCCGCAGCCAATAAAACCAAACCAGCAGACTTCAAAAAAGTGAAAACTTGAGGTAAAAGAAGTGTGAATTAGCATACAATTGTTTATCATTCAACTGGTCCACTAGCTAATATGGTCCCAGCAGTGTGTAATTCATTACATTAGACTGTAGGACTAAGATGACATTTGCTGCACTCAGGTCAGACACTGGCTGAGTTTGCCCTATCATGTATAATATAACTTGTAATACTAATCATACATGTACTTACTAATAAGTCGAGTCTTGCTGCAAACTGCACAGTCCCAGATCTGCCATTGCATAATGTGTTGGAAGATCTAGGTCTATACACTTTGTTAGCAGAAATCAGTAGAACAAACAAGACAGACCTCAATCTGCTGGTACAATATGCAATGGCAGACAGATCAGGGTCTATGTTATTTCAAGTTGGACTTGACAACATATGACACCCCCACCCCCCATAAAGTGATAAAGATACAAAACGAGGTCCTACTGTTAATTATTCATAAATAGAATTTGTTGGCTGTTTCCACTCCTGCTACAAAATGAATGAGCTAGAGAACCAACATTTGGTTAATTTCAGATGACAACACTTAGTTTCGGTATATCATACAACTGTACTAGCATTCAAGACAAGTCCAATATGGTTCCATAACATTTTACACACTCATTGTGCTTAATTCCATTCTCTGACCATCTGCACCTTTAAAGTGATACAACAAAAGAACATAAAACTCCAAACTCCACAGGCAGGGCACATTCCTTCTGTAATTTTACAGTTCAGAAAGCTGGTTTTACCCAAAGGAGTTAAAAACTTGGCAGAGATTACATTATTTGAAGAATTTCAATTTTGCACTGAGATCTCTTGGCAACATGGGTCTTGCCAGCAATAGAAATCTTTTACTTCCAGACTGGTTTATCTGTCTGTTACCTCATCATTTTGTGACTCAAAGGAAGGCATTCCCATCAAAGGTTGGCAAAAGCCCATTAACCAGTCTGGGAACTGTACAGGTTATGTAATTAATATATTAGCATTTAAAAGCACCTCAGCACAATAATAGCAATTTCATGCCACATTAAAAGAAAAACAAATGTAAAAAATGAAAATTTAAATAAAATCTTTAGGATGATAAACCTTACAAAATATATGTATATAACGTACATGATAAAATATTAAAGGCAAATATGCTAAACTTCTGTGCAAGGTTTACAAAATAAAAGATAACGCTAACGCATCTAAAATCCTTAGTCATATTTTTTACATACACCACATTTATTGATAAAGTCCACAATTGTCTTGCGTGGTACATCATCAAGTTTCTTCATGGAGTGTATATCAAAGTACTTCCGTCTCACTGTGGGGGAGGTTAGCACACTCGGTAAGAATAGGTTCCACTGTGAGTGGACACTGGCAGGGTATGCACTCCAGATAATGTTTACCCTTCTGGACATATGCATGACTTGTGTATGTGACCATTACTTGACTGGCACAATACATCTCTGATTTGTTCTAGATGAAGCATATCATTCTCCAGTTATGGAGTTTTTATTCCACATATTTTGCCCAGCATGAAGAACGTGCCGATTTATATAATATTTTAAGTCTGCATATGGAAAATTCCCCATCGGACATGGGTTACTACAGGGCTGCTTTTGCTACTTTATCTACCCTTTCACTGCCCTTAATAAGATGTGACTCGGCAATGAGATTGCAAAGGACTCACTGGAAATGACAGTTCAACTGATTGTTTCTAAAATGTTCTTCCTGAGAATAATACCAGTACACAACTTCCCCAGCATGAAGGTAGATTCTTGTAAAGTATATGCTATTTTTGAAATAACACTTGCACATGTTTTAATGAGCACACACCCTTCATTCCAGTCAAAACTAATAAAAAAACAAACACCTTACTAAGCATATGTTTCTTGATCTCTGCATGCCTCAGAAAAGGAAAGGTGCTGCTAAAATCCTGCCTAGAACATCCAAATTTTGTTAGAACTTACTACTATACACGTGTGATGTCTCACTACCAGTAAACTTCAATCGGTTACATCATTTTCAAAAACAAATCTAGCAAATGCTTTTATTCAGCATGACAAATACTGTGAGAGGCTATGCACCTCCAAGGTGGAGAGCTCTGAACACAGACAAAGGAAGCTAACTCTTCTAGTATGTGTGTACACATGACAAGGACACTGTTTATGACCTAGCTGGCATGTACTAACTTTGATGAGATACCATCTTATAAATTTACCTGAACAATTTTTTAGGCACACCATGTGGATATTATGTCAAGCATAATAACTGGAGATATATGTACTGTGTAACTTGTGTTGCACTTAGCATAATTAACATTTTTGAAAATTTAGCTATTTTGTTCATGATGACTTGCGTAAACTTGTGAAAATTTTATTTACAGTAACTCTTATTGAAAATGGAACACATTACATGCACAATTAAGTCTAATAAATTCTGCCTTGCAGGCAAAATTCATTTGCTTTTCATAAATTTGCTTTCAGATTAATTTTCCATTGCTAGCTTAATAAAAATGAGAAAAAATATAGATGACCAAGTCATTGAAAGCTTTTCCAAAAGCTATCTCAGGACTCGGTCACCTACAGTTTTCTACACAGAATCAAATCCATTAAGTGTATTTGATGACAGATGAAAAAAACTGACCAATCTGTAGGGACTAAATATTGTTACATGACAACTTGGCATTTAATACAAGGCCATCAAGATTTTCTTTACAGACCGCCAAAAATGGACCGACTTTATACCTACCCAATGATAACTGATCAACAAAAATGTAATAAATGTCAGAAGTTTATTTCTTTTTATATTTGTTATTTTTGATACAATGATGGATATACCACTGTTCTAATTAAAAGCCAGGAGTAAGAGTGGCTCAGTGGATAGTATGCCAGATGTGCAACCAAACAGGTGCTGGTTTTAATCCTTTAGTCAGATCTGTCTAGTCCACAACCATGATGTATCTAATTGACAAGGCACTTATTCCAACCTACTGATGTTGCTGTACCATAGAATACTGAATCAATCTAATTAAAAGCCAATCAAGGCTCCAAAAGACTTCTTTTCTTCACATCTGGACAGTATCAGGGTTCTGTTAGAAAAGTATCCAATCTTTTAGCATCTCCTGGTCACTTTTCTGGTAATTGTGTCAAAAATTCTTATCCCAAACACTGATATGCAACACATAAATAAGTGTGTGTGTGCATTTATCTGTGTGTGAGGAAATTAACCCACCATTTAAAAAAAATTGATCTGTCTCATTATAAAATTTACTAAAGCAAAACAAAGGTAGGACTAGCACATAACATGTGCATTGGGTTGAATGTCTGTTGCAATTTTCTAGAAATCAGCATAAATTTTGTAATAGTTCCTCCTACAATAGACTCTGGAAGCTATAGATTATCCAGATCAACTCCTCTTTCACACCTGATTTTCTCTAATTTAACATGTTTGCTCCAAATATTCAACTATAATGTAAGGGACACACGATGGGCCATCTTTTTTTCTTTCCATATTTCCCATTTATTTGAAGCATATACCCATTGCAAGCCCTTTCTTACAATCCTAAGCCCCATGGTTGGTTTGGATATATGGCTGAAATTCACAGTATTTATCACATTCACGAGTGAATAACATGGTATTGGTCATTATCAGTTTCATATAAATTATTCTGAAGACCAGATCACAACGCTAAACAATAATACATGTACTGGTATCTTCACAGCGACTACAAAGCTGCAAAACATACTGTGCTCAGATGTCATATTTTAAGATCATGATATACAAGTTATACAAGAATTATAGGTGTTATTTTAACTCTATATTTTGTTTTACTAAGCTGTGAAATATAGATATTAGCCAACAGAAATTTCACAGCTCAAAAAACAACTTATTTTACTCGACAAACGCCAACAGTTATACACGAGTTAGATTACAAGGCACCATATTTCTTGGGATCTAGTTTGCAAGATAGATCAACTGGATTTAGCTTGCATGACAGTGTTTTAAAGAAGTTAGGCTGCAAGACAGAATCTAGCTAGCAAGACTATTTGACAGAATTTAGCTTTCAAAACATGGTTTGACAGAATCTGGCTTGCACGACAGTTTGACAAGATTTAGCTTGCAAGACATGATATTTGTCAGGATCAAGTTTGCAAGACATGATATTTGTCAGGATCTAGCCTGCATGACAAGTACAACATTTATGTTTCACCCAAAAGGGTGACAGATTGTTCTGACTTGTCCTGACAGCAAGCAACAGTATATATATTTATTCACCAACAAAAAAATTTAAATTACCATCACTGTAGACTCTGGTCTGTTTGTAAACTGCAGTTCATTACTGTTAAGCATTCCAATGATTTCATAAGTATGCATATTAGAGAAAAAGGAAGCTTAATTTTCATGTCTGCACATGCTGTCTGACAATGATTACTCCTCTACAATTCCTGTGTCGCTGACTAGTTCTTGTTTAAGTACAAATACGTGAGTTTACTTCTGTACTTGAATACATTAAATATAAATTCATAAAAAAATTAAATCATCCAAATTTACTGCAATTTGTTTAAAAAATAAAAACAATGCACCAATAAAAAGACCCACTATAAGGTACAAGTTTTGAAGCATTAGTGTCAACAATAGACTAAGCTAGATTTATATTTGTACAACACAAATAACCACATTGCAGAGAAAAAAAGTTTAAAAGTTCCAAAAAGGTTAATCAATAAAGCAAAATGTTCTGACAAAATGCTACAATTCCATGAAAATCTAAATTAGTTGTTTACATAAAAATAAAAATATGACTATCAAATTTCCCTGACTGACCTCAAGTGTTTTTGCTTACTTGTGCTAAGCAAGTTTTGTAACAAAGAGGGAAAAAAAAGAGATCAGAGATCGCAATGTTTTTACAAAATATTTAAAAATTTAACAAACTCCTAAAACAACCAGGATTTCATGCATGTGTCTTCAATGAAGTCATTATCAAGTCCAACGAAAAGAGGTAAAAACAATATACAAAGTAGAAATCAACATGTCTGTGAGATGAGGTTGAAGTATATAGTGTGAGTAGTATGGGGTGGGGTGGGAGTGAGGGCAATTATACACTTGGAATACAAGGACAGTGATGCATTCTCAGATTCAAAGACAATTTTATAACCACAAGACCAACAACAAGAAAGCTTCATACATCTTTTAAATAATTATTGCAGCTACCTTCTCAAAATATAGCAGCTTTTTGATTTTTCCAATTAATTTAGAAAGAAAAGACTGCAATTCTAAAATTAGCATTTGCTAATTTAATGTGATAACTACGAATATGACTTAAATAACCTAAACCAGAGATTATTCATATTAAACCAAGCTGAAGGTATAATAAAGCATGTTGGTCATATGGTGCAAGTGGACACTGAAACATGTTGTGGTAACAGAACTAGTGCTGTCACAGAGGGTATATACCTGTATATTAAACGCAACTTGTGAACTAGAAAAAAAAGATGCTTCCTATTTCTCTATACAAAAATTGGAAGAAAATGAACAAGAGAACCTTTTTAAATTTCATCTCAAACATTTTATATTTCTACTTTTATAAAATGGGATTCCACTCTGACCACAGTTCCCATTTTCCAAACCCTGTGATAATCATACTGGGAAATTCACAACATCTGGTATGTACTGAAATGCTTCAACAAAATTATTCATGCCAATAAAATCATTTTGGGATTCTACTTTACATAACACTTGCTCCTAATGTTTGCATGTTAGGATTCAATTTCATTTTTAGAAATTTATCCCTGTGCAAAATATGAAACTGGAGCAGAACCCGAGGCCCACTAAGATATATGTACAAAATATATAAACTGCAATCATTCACAACCCATCTCTTTCTCACACACAAAGACACACAAACACAAGTTAAAAACCCAGACTACCTAATTATTTATGTACAGTAATATACAAATACACATTATAATACCGCCAGTGCACCCTAAACTTGGACAATAACAATTATTGTTTAAATTTCCTTTTAAGTTGAGTCCAATGACACACAACATAACACTGGCAGATCAGAGTCTATGTTGTTCTTTCTACTGATTACTCATAACTGGACAAACCCAGATCTGCGGTGCATTATGCAACGACATATCTGGGTCTGTGCAATTTGCAGATGTACTCAACTTATAGGAGATTATATACACAACCAAATATGTATGTACACGAAGGAAATGAACTAGAGGATGGAGAGTGGTCCTATGCCATTAAGGCTTAAATTTCATCCATTTAATGCATCTATTGTGAAAGGATGATATATTAGAAGTTTTTTCGATTTCCTTCAGGATATTATTCCACATAATGGCCATAATGTATTAAGGACTGCTTTTAAATTGTTCAAACTTTAAGTTTTAATCTGAAAGTTCATGGATGTCATTTATCTCTTGGTTTGGGGTATTTTCTGCATTTAAAAGCATTTTATTTTGATCTGAGTACTGCAGCATGTATATTCAGTTTTGGGGGGATAAAAGTACCATGAATTAACCTTGTTGTTGTAGGATACCAATCTGGATGGATTTCGAGGCTGTGACAAACCACTAAATTAAGGGTCCATCAAACAAAGATTCTTCTGTGGAAACAATAGGACTTGTTCCTCAATGCATCAAGTTATTAAAACTCGTGAAACAGATTTTTTTTTTTCTTCAGAAAAAACATGTACCAATGCAAAAAGGCAACAAGCAACTGATGAAAAAAATAAAACCAACAAAACTGATACCCATGAAAGAAATAAATTCACTGAAGGTCAGTTACCAATGTGAGCTTCATAAGGAGCCCAGTTACCAATGTAAATATATAGAACCTCAAAATCATATGGAATCTTGCTGTAGGAGCCCAGTTACCAATGTAAATATATAGGATCTCAAAATCATATGGAATCTTGCTGTAGGAGCCCAGTTACCAATGTGAATATACAGAATCTCAAAATCATATAGAATCTTGCTGTAGGAGCCCAGTTACTAATGTAAATATACAGAATCTCAAAATCATATAGAATCTTGCTGTAGGAGCCCAGTTATCAGTGTAAATATACAGAATCTCAAAATCATATGGAATCTTGCTGTAGGAGCCCAGTTACTAATGTAAATATACAGAATCTCAAAATCATATAGAATCTTGCTGTAGGAGCCCAGTTACTAATGTAAATATACAGAATCTCAAAATCATATAGAATCTTGCTGTAGGAACCCAGTTACCAATGTAAATATACAGAATCTTAAAATCATATAGAATCTTGCTGTAGGATGCTGAGTCATCAAAGTAAATATATAGAATCTTAAAATCAAATGGAATCTAGCTGTAGATGTTAATTTCTTGGATTATGTTAATTTTGATAATGACACTGTCACACCTGTAATACGAACAACCCAAACGTAAATTTGTTGTACCATGAAGATATTATCTGTGAAATTAGTCATCACCTGGAATCACCTGAGAATCTGAAATAAGATGATTTCATGCAGAAGTGAATTTTAGGATTTACAAGCTGGTATGTGTACATACATGTTGACACTTTCATCAGATGATGAAACTTGGCTGGTTTATTGAAAATTTTATTACCATGACATACAAGTTCTGACAGTTATCTTATCAGCATAAATTGTTTAATATTTGTGTCTCTATTGTCACTGACATCGACAAGTGCATAAACAGTTTGAAAAATAAACAACAAATTTTGAATATAACGTTACTCAGAACAGTCTAAAAATTCCAGTCCCAGTGAAAGATTTTAAAAAATCTTTACACAGCATCTCACAATTATACAGAATCCAAGTTTCCAATGTAAATATACAGCATCTCAAAATCATGAAATCGAAATGTAGAAGCCCAGTTACCAAAGTAAAACTTGTATGGAATCCCAATGCACAGCCTAGTTACCAAGGTATATATACAGCATCTCAAAATTATATGGCATCCCAGTGATGACCAGTTATCAACATAAAACTTGTATGGAATCCAAATGTAGAAGCCCAGTTATCAACATAAAACTTGTATGGAATCCAAATGTAGAAGCCCAGTTACCAATGTATATTTACAGCATCTAAACACTATATGGAATCCCACTTTCGCCAATTTACTGAGTTTTGTCCAAAATGTTTAGGTTTTTCCCAATCATGGGTTCAGGTTGTATTTTAATCAGTCTACCCCCGACCCAACCCCACCCCATACCCTCTTATACTTGCTTATAACACGAGTCCAAGTGCAAACTGCACAGACCCAGATCTGCTGTTACATAATGCGCCAGCAGATCTGGTTCTGTGTAGTTTATTAAGAGTAATCAGTAGAACAAACAACACAGACCCTGATCTGCTGGTGTATTATGCAACAGCAGATCAAGTTCTTTGTTCTTTGTGATCTGACTTGACTTATAAGCAAGTATAGATGGTACTATATGTTGATTCACCGTCATCCTTCCTCCTGGTCTACTGAATTTTGGACAGTTTTTTTTTTTTTTTAATCCTTCCTTCCTTGGGGCCTGTAAATATGTTCCTTGTCAAAAAAAGTGAAGGGTTCAGTTGGGACTGACTCCTGTTTCATCTCTAATAAAATAAAAAAATATGTTCAAATTTATGTCACACTGTGCAATTCATACAACACTCTGCAACAGAAGGAACAGTGTAATAATTCTCACTTTATATAGTGGTCGCCACAACTTTAAAACCCCCTCTGTATACAGCTGTTCATCTTATAATGGATTCCATTTACATTTTGTTTTATGATTGTTAATTGAATTGTTTCACTTAACTGTAGTTCTAGGCCATTGAGAACCAATTACAAAGAGATTAGATTAGATCATGAAAAACCCTATTTATGTATTTTAATCCACAATTATGATGCAGCCTTGTTGTAGTGTCCCTTAATTCAAGACTCCCTGATTATAATGTGGGTTTCTAGACTTGCAAATTATATTTAAAAATGCAAGTACTCTACATTTAGAATGAAAAGTTTACCTGAAGCAGGTTGCTGACCAGTTCAGTGCTGCAATGTACCAACTTGTCATTTTCCGGTCATATCTCATCATTTGACTTCACTTCATCTGCAAGAAAGAGAATAAAGCCTGGTTATTGTAGTTTTATTTGCTGATTTATAATAACTTTAAAAGAAATTAAAATCCAATGAGCCTATGATACTGCAGTAAAATCTGCAATACAAGAAATCATTGCTTATGGCATTGCACAAAAGGATTTTTTTCAAAGACTAATACAAATATCTTTGTTTACTCTTCTCCAACTGACCAATCAAAACAGCTGTAACTGCCTTTTTTTTCTCCAACTGACCAATCAAAACTGTTGCAATCTAATTTTTTTGCTCATAATTTTCCTTGGCACTTGTTTGTGTGTACTGTCATTGCCATTAAGTTCAAATCTTCTAAATGGTGCAGAAAATATAAGAAAAAATACCAACCTACCACAAAACTTTCAGGTCAGGTCATAATAACCATGGTGCTGGGACTCAAAAAATGTAATAAATTACTGAAATTGTTTAACTGCAGTCACACAAGTCTTTGAGAACCATGAATTTTGGTGGTGGGTGCTGCTCTTGAAACTGAGTTGTGTGAAGAAAAAAAAACAACCAAATAAGTAGTGTGTGGGCCCTGACTGCTGGATTGAGATGTATCATCTAGATGAATTCTTTAATCTAATCAGCTGTTGGCATTGTAAAGCTGTTTCTTGCCTGCCTGATTGCCACATGATACATATTTTTGACATTTTGGTGGTGATAAAATACCGTATTTAAGAAAATGCCGAAAAAAAGGTACCACAATATATATCACACAGCAGGTCATGCAATACATAAAGTCACAATGTAATATAGATTATTATATAGACTCCAACCCTGTCCATTTGTCTTTGCATGAAAGGCCTATTTTACTCTGCTGGCGTCGTAAATGTGCAACAAGGTTAAGAGTATTACATGAATATATTGTGACCGTTCCGCAGAAACTGTTATGGTTTTGTTGGTAACTGTACAAGGTGTCCATAATTATTCGACACATGAAACTTGAAATATTTCTAGATGAGAGCCTTAAATACTGCTATGGGTTCAGCAAAGCATTATGGAAGCAAACCTTTTTTTGGCATTTGATATTAAATCAACAAACTATCTCTCATACCCAAATTTAAATACAAAACAAAACGGTTCAATATATGATCCATTTTTATCATTTCACAAAACCATATTGACAAAAACATGATCCTGTTTGTCTCATCACTAAGACTGATGGTTTTGCATTGAGAACCAGTCTGGTAAATAATGTCTACCAGATGAATAATCATACACGATAAAACACTACAGTATATTTACTGAAGTGATATAAAGCTCTTCAATTTTCTTTCTTTTCGCTGCTTTAGTTCATATCTACCATGATACATCACCTTGAAGTATATGCATTTGGGTAATGCTGAAGTAAAGACAGACACTGATGTAGTATATCATTGCATATTGTTACACCTCAAATTGGCACTCCAAAGGCACTTCATCATATGATTTTTTTGGTTGCAAAATCATTGCGTTTTGCACAGCTCATAATAATATGATCATGTTGTTGATGCATCACGTTTTACTCAAGTATAGCATAGTTATATACTGGGCAAGACAGCTAATGGTGACAGTAATTTACTCAAAGCTCTTATGTAATGACCCATACTTGCTTTCAAGTCGAGTCCATTAGTAAGCAACACAGACCCTTACTTACTATAGCACAATGTGCTGGCAGGTCCGGATCAAAGCTGTTTCTTCTATTGATTATTCATAACAAACTACATTCTTATTCATAATATATGTCATTGGTTATGGATTGTAATTTTACATTTTTTTAAAACCAAAAGTCATCTTTATCATACAAAAGCCTGCATGGTTTTCTTTATGCACATTTTAGGCAGAATAAGTGCATGGATTTTCCAACATATGTGCACTGAGAAGAGAGCAGACAACTCCTCCATTTTCATAGTGATGGTTATCTATTCCTTCCATAATTAGAACAGCTTTTTTTGTTGACACATACTTGGAAAGCTGAAAATACATACTGGTAACAACATACCCTGAATTACTTGCCTCACAATTCATCTGCCAATTTATGCCTGATGTTGCATGGTCTAGCATGAAACATTAAATGACTTTTTCAATGCTTCTAACAAACTGAATCGTC
Organism: Megalonaias nervosa; assembly: GCA_016617855.1. NCBI lineage: Eukaryota > Metazoa > Mollusca > Bivalvia > Unionida > Unionidae > Megalonaias > Megalonaias nervosa. Next base: position 47,530 of record JAECUM010003929.1, on the reverse strand, counting down.
CTTTTTGTTTTGTTTTTTTTTTACAACATTCTACTTCAAGGTTGTATTGAAAAATGAAATATAGTTTCTAATGGTGTTAAATTTCTAGTTTGTTCACTTTGGTCTGGTTGGCTAATACTACAATTGTATGCCGCGCAATATTTCTGTCTTTTAGAACAGAATGGAATTTTAATTTGATGTGAAACTAACTAAAGGAACAACACAATTATAGAGGGCTTTTATTCCAACACTTGTAATTAACACAGAATTGATAAAATGCAGCTAAAATTAATATTATGTTACATGAATAAACATATACATTTGTTTTCTGTGGATTCTCACATGGTTCACAAGCATTTCATCAGAGTTAGAAGTCTTAACTGAATATGTTTCAAACTGTTGTTTTTAATGTTAAAGAAAAAGTAAATTTATTCCTATTGATATTTCATTCTTTTCATACTTTTCACTCTCCCATGAGACTTTAAAGTACTTTTACTCATTGAATGACATGCATTTCATCTTTGATTTATACTGATGGTGACTTAAGAACTTTGGTCAGAGGCAAAATCATTTAGTAGAGTTGCTATATCTGGCTAATTCTGCACTTGACACCGGCCCTGTTGTGTTTCTTAATTGACTTAACTAAATAAAAGGTAATACTAAATTTTATAAGCAATTTTAAAATGCATTTTAAACAATTTTAAGAGCAGAAACACACCAATTTGAGACTTCATTTTTGACTACCATTATCGGTAAGCAAATCAATGGTAATGTTCACACATCAAGATGACTGAAGGTGACCTCTAGAATAAATGATCCAGTCAAACATAACACACAGCTGTTTGTTTGCTGTCTGGGCTCATGTATTATGGCATCACAATGCACATGAATGCCATTTTATCTGCTTTAACGACCTGAACAACAAGGTAACCATTCTTTTACATCAAGAAGTAACTGTCATCTCAAACACTGCTTAGTACTTTTAAGCACATAAGCAACACAACCAGAAGTCTTACAGAATAAATAAACGATAGAATATGGAAATCAAATTCCAGTATATTGAATTTCCAACTTTTTAAACACATCTTTCAGTAAATTCTTGATTTTTAATTAAAGGAACATGTTTTTTTAAATTCAAGTACTTTTCAATTACTGCAGAGCATTTTTTATCACTTTACTACTGCTTTTTGGAGCTGGCATCAAGTTTAACTACTTTTAAAGATGGCTATCAAAATTCGAGCACTTTCAAGAGTGTGCAAACCAGATCTCATTCTTGTATTGGGGCTCATTGTGAAAATTCAGTTCTTTTAATAACAAAAACATGACTACTACCCTTTTGTGTACAATAAAAGGGCAACTTCTCTACAAAACAAGACAAAATTATATAATTACTTTTGGTTTACGCTATACACAAACACGTCTCAAGTTCTCCCTTGCCATTATATACTCACTTATGAGTCCAACTAACCCAGATCTGCTTTCGTGTAATGCGCCAACACAACTGGGTCTGTACAGTTTGTTAGGACTAATCAGTAGAACAAACAGCATAGATCCTGATCCAGTAGGTGCATTATGCAATGGAAAATCAGGATCTTTGTCGTTTGTAGTTTAAATTGACTTAAAGTGAGTAACTATGGTTAATACTAGCATTGCAATTTGAAAATTCCTAATTCTAGGAAAGGGGGCCTAACAATTTTTGGGTCAGTATTATCCTTGAGGTAGTATCTGACAAATTCCAGCAGGTTAAATATTTCCAAGTTATTGATGATGCTGATAGCACAGCTAGAATAACTGGCAATCAGGGATGACAACTTATGCAAATGCTGAACTTAAACTTGTTTGAGGTTTTATCAAACAATCCATGGAAATGTAATCCTGTAGGAAAGCAAAGAAGGGTCAATCAGAAGAAATTAGGGTCAATAAATTTTTTAAATGACACAATGCTGGAAATCAGACTCCTTTGGAATAAACATACGAATCATGAAATGGAGTGCCAGAAATAATGTCATTCAAGGTTTCATGCATGTAAAGGTACAAGCATAATTTGACTAAATTTTAAAATTTCATTGTTGTTGAAACCAAAAGAAGGGAATTACACAATCAGGTCAAAGCTACTACAAGCAATGAAACAGAATCAACTTTCGTCAAATTCTACTCACTATAAATCTGAATATCTAATTGACTGAAATCCAAAATACATGTATTCCCAGTAAAGTTACCTGGAACCAAATTTGTTGACAGATGGACTGACTTTAATGTGATCCTACTGGGACTTGATAACAACACAACAATAGGGTAAAATTTATATACCAATAATATTAATTGAACCACTAAATGCCACACAAATACATGCACCTCCAAATTTTGCATTTGATGCATTATTATTATGTCTGTGAATATCAACATCAAGAAACAGATTTCTTTCAACTGTGCTCATTTAGATTTTAAAAAGACTGATTGTAGGACATTTTAAATAAACAAAGGATTACAAAACAAAATCCTTGTGAACTCAGACTAGTGAATGCAGAAATAAATGCAGAAAAAAATTAAGGATGAACATCAAAAATAATCCCTGCAGCATTGATACTAGGACAAAGTCCAGTTTACTCATGCCTTTCCAACCTTGTGCCAATTATTTGGACAGTCAAGCAGGGGTGACAGAAACCTGATCTTAGATAAGTGTTAGAAGTTCATTTGTTGGTTTGCTTGTATTATTATTATTATAAAAAAAACAAGAAAGGGCATTAACCATCTTTGCTTCTTTTTGGTATTAGTATCAGCTAATAATTCTCTTCCATTATGATGCTTTCATGCTTTTCTTGGTTAAACCCTGATAGCTCCTGCCATGCACTGAACAAATTCATTGGCTGTAATTCTTAAATGCCAACGTGAAAATGATACATCATCTTAGACAAGAGAATGATGAACAAAAGTTTATAGATGCATGGGATTCCCCTCCTTTGACTGGTTTACAATTGTTCTACAATAATTAACTGGAAAGTATGGGATTTCCCTCCTCAGACTGGTCTACAAGTGTGCCTACAATGAGTAACTGGAAAGCATGGGATTCCCCTCCTCTGACTAGTCTACAAGTGTTCTACAAGAAGTAACTGAAAATACACTGTACAGAGGAGAGGAATCCCATTCTAAGAAAACATGGAATTCATGGAAACCATGAGGTAATAGCGTAGGTTAGTTTCTTTACTCACAGACTCAAGATCACTTGACTTGGTATAGAACATTAATGTAAAACATAATTTGTAACTTTAGTAAGTTGACATTTAAACCAATATCCATTATTTATGATTAGTATCTATCCTGTAATGCATCACTGCTTAGCTACATGATCTCCCACCCTATGTAATTAATACAATCAAATTATCCTTACTTTGGACCTCTCCGGTGGCCCAGTGGCTAGAGTGTCCGCCTCAGTAGCGGGAGGTCGTGGGTTCGAACCCCACCCAAGTCATACCAAAGACTTTTAAAAATAGTACTAACAGCTGCCTCACTAGGCATTCAGCATTAAGAGGCTAGTGTTGGGACTGGTCGGCCTCACATCAGAATAATGTGACTGGGTGAGCCATCATGCTACATGTCTGCGGCATGATGCCCCAATGCTAGTCATCACTATAAACTGCCACACTGCAGACATTATAGCGATATGACTGAAAAATTTTTAAAGCTACGTTAAAAATCCAAATCACACACACACACTTACACTGGATGGTAGCAGCCAACATCAGCATGCCAATTTTGCATGAATACCTGAAGTGTGATGCAAATTCCCCAAAATTTATACTTGATTCTTTTTAAAAAAACATAGTGGAAAATGTAGGACACAAGATTTTGGATCATGTGACTAAGCAATACAAGCAAACTCTTTTTACAAGGTCCATCCTGTTACCATTATACTCTTGGCTCATGTTCTGGCTGATTACAGAGATGAAATGTATTTTACCTTTCAAGAATTAGAAACTAAATTATCTACTTATTGATTTCTGGATAGAAGGGTTAGAAAAAAGGTCACATAATTTTGCATTGTGACAACTACAACTACATGATTTCAGCGAAATCCAGTCTTTGAATAATGGACGCATTCTTACCTCCCACCCAAACACAACTGTCCAAGTAGCTCACACTGGGTCCAAATGGTCAGAGGAATCACAGACTATTGTACATATTCATTCTTAGATGAGTCCAACTGCAAACTGCACAGACCCAGATCTGCCATAGCACAATGTGCCAGCAGATGAGGATCTTTATTATTTGCAGTTTCACTCGACTTATAAGTATATACGGTAATTAGGACATACTGATTAGTCATTTTTAATCACAGTCTGTAAAATACTAGCTTTGCATGTCACATAGAAAGTGAATCAATTATTATTACTACCACAGAAATGAGATGAAATGACAGAAATAGTCGCAACATATTCTTATTCTCTTCATTATTAAAATCTAAGGTGTGGGGATGCGGTCAAAAGCATCCAGACTGGTGGCTACAAAATTGAACACATTGGAAATGCACACATATCATTTTAGGTAATTCATTCAAATACTGATAGTTCATAATATGATATGACGACTAGTTAAATTTTACATGACTAATGTTTTCTGTGTAATCCTGCACTGACAAACATTACAGATACTTCCCATGGCATGCATTCCTATATAACAGCTCTACTTTCTCAAATTACCTTTACAGCTGTGAGACTGTTCCAAAGAGATAGTGAATTTTGTCTCCAATTTTATTCCTAAATCCATAGCCTACAGCATCCTACTGTATTCCATTAACATTAGGCTGATGGCTACAATATACAGAGGCTCAAGTGGTCCTAATATCACTCGCCTGGGAAGTTGCATCATTGTAAAATTTGAAAGCCATCTATGCCAGGATGCTTTCGGCTGTTGTTGTTATAGGGTTTAATGCCATTTTTCAGCACAAGATAAGCTATACATGGCAGCCAGTATAAACAATGGAGGAAGAACCCGGTAAAACCCCAGCAAGAACCATCAACCCATGAGAAGCTACTGGCAAGCTTTCTCACATATCCACACTGGCTGAGCCCGAGACTCCAACCCTCAGTGCCCCTGATGCTTTCAGTCAAATTTGGTAAAATTCTGTTGAGCTATTTCAAGAAAAAGTTGATTAACCCTTTACCTCATAGAGTGTATGGCTTTTTAGCCCTTCAATATACATGTAGCAAAGTTACCCAGTGCAGTGTGCTATAAACAGAACACCTGTTACCTTTTCAACTCCATACACATAGACCTGTTAAACAGTGAAGTGTATGTTACGTTTAACAGCAATTTTTACCATTTTACATTTTTGGTACACATATATTATGTATGGAAAGATTTAAGAGTAAAATCCGATCGTTATAGCTGTATAATTATTTTTCACAGAAGAATTCTGTATGTGCTTTAAAATCTTGAGAGAACTCGTTCACTGTCAAATCAGTGATGCCGCGTGACCAACCATAGCTGCCATTTCTCATACTCGAAATTTACAAGTTCTTTGTCCGCGTCTACATCACTAAATCAGCTGAATTTGATAATTTATAAAAATTAATTGCAGCCTACATCAGTATCAGAGCCATTAACTAAGTTATTGAAGTTTTCATAGTTGTGATTCCAATCGTGAAAACTCCAGTAAGTACTGAACGAAATCCGCGACCTACATTTTGGTGAGTGGAGATTACGACCCAGTTACTTTAAATAGCAGATTTCGACCAAAGCATAAACAGTCACCACGTGATATGATGTAATGGTCATTCACACCAATGAATGTAGTATCTAATAGGGGGTTTTCCCCGAAGGTGGCGCTACAAAAACCCAATCAAAATGGCTGATGTTTACAGCAGGCGTCAAAAGGCGCTTCCATGAGAATGGTGTAGAGGCGTCCAAAGGCGCTTCCATGCGAATCGGGTAGAGGCATCCAAAGGCGCTTCCATGCGAATGGAGTAGAGGTGTCCAAAAGCGCTTGCATGAGGTAAAGGGTTAAAGACTTTTCTATTTTTAATAATGGCAGCAATATTTGAAGGCAGATGAACAAATATGAAAGACCACCTAACAGGATGCTTTCTGTTAAATTTGGTCAAATTATGTTGGTGGTTTTGGTTTGGAGAAATTGTTTTTAGGTTTTTGTATTTTAGTAATGGTGGCCGTATCTGACTGCATTTGTTCAAAATTGACAGCAGCTATGCTAGGATACTTTCTGTTGAATTTGGTCAAATTCTGTCAAGAAGTTGTTCACAACAAGTCATTGAAAAGTTTTTATACTTTCAGTAATGGTAACTATATTTGATAGCATCATTTGAGCAAATTTTTTAAGGATTTCATGACAGGATGCTTTCTGTTAAATTTGTTGAGTGTTTCTTGAGAAGTCTATGTAAACAAGCAATTGTCAATAGAAATTGTAAAATAAATAAATGAAACTAAAAGAAAATTGCCAAAAGTATTACGAGATGATACAAATATTTAGAATCACAGCAATGGAATGATTAATTTGATTCTTTAAACTGGAAAACAAAGTGATACAAGATGGTATTTGGTTCTCAGCAAGATTTATCGTCAGGGTCTTCTTTTTTTGGCCCCAATCTCAAACCGATGGACTTGGGAATGTAGAATTGGCCAGATTCTCTCTCTTGCATGTCACAGGAGGCAACTAATGGAATCAACCTTTTTGCTTTGGAATGCATCCTGTGATAAAGTTCCACTGAGAAGGTCTAGTTGTTTTAAGGAATTACTGCTAATATCAAAACACTGTGTTTTAAGGATTTTCTTGTCTTGCTTTATCTTTGCTTTGTATGCACTGATGAAGTACCTAAACTAACTTGACACTATACTGCCAGGAATATCCGATGTGCCACCATTCAACTCTACACATACATAATCACAATCTGAACAATGCAGCATACCTACATAATGACAATGTCTGGAGGAATTTTAAAAAAATAGATTTGAAACAATGCCAACCTGTAAGAATATGTGTATTTTTTTATTTTACCTTGCAAGCTGAATGTAAGTATACCTTTTCTACATCCACATCTTAAAATGTGTAAGTATACCTTTTCTACATCCACATCTTAAAATGTACAAATTATCTGTTCAAGATGTTAGCAATGAACTTTACAAAGAACAGACATTATTGCCAATTACAATTTTCATTCATGCTGATTATTTTGTGAACTTTGCAAAACAAATTAATTATAAAGGATAAAATTAGGCAAGATAAAATAAAAAAAATCTGTCAACAATCTGCAGAAATTTTGTTTAATTTTAAAAATTTTCTGCAATTTTTCTGATCTATAGTATTCTAAAAATGATCAAAGGCATCTGTTTTAAAAACTCACCCTGTTAGGTGCCTGCGAAATTGAATCCAACAGGACGTAAAAAATATCCAAAAGCTAATTGAAACCAAAACACGATTTCAGTCCCTTTCAGTTAGCCTACAGAGCTGCATCATTAAGACTAGATGGTCTTGCCAACATGTGAAGTAGAACTTAGACTACTACTCTGCCTCTGCAACAGTCTTTAAATTATGAAACTGCAATAGGAAGACACAGTCTGGACTCAAGATGAATACCAAATGAGTGCAGAACTACAGGTCTCTCTTGGTTGCAGCAAAATTTGGCATTATAATTAGGTAAGCCAGACAGGCAAAATGAGCCAGGGGATTTTACGATTAGCCAAGGTCTCTCTGCTGGTTAGTGACAACTAACACTGTGTAGTGGACCAAATATTCTCAAGGTAGGTGGGATAATCTGCCAATCCATGTCATGCTTGCAACAATGACAACTGTCACATCTTTACCCACACTGTACAGATTTACTGACTCATCCATTCAAAAGCAGACTGTATTTTTACAACTTTCTGATGTCCTAGTTTCTCATATTAATTTATTTTCTCTATTATTTACAATTATTCGCATCAGCCTGTTAAGATATTGATAAATAGGTGCAGACAGAAGAATTCAAATGCCAAGATCGTATAATGGTATAATGCGCATGACTTGTAATATTGTGTAGGTAGGGTCATGTCTACCCTTTATTCAAATAAGATAAAGCTATGCAGCTTGCTGGCAGACAGATCTGCAGCGAAACATTGATCTCAAACATCATGCATACGAGCTGTGCACAAGTAACCTTGACTATAATTATTTTGTCTGTAAATTTAAAAATAATGTTCACAAACACAGAATTGTAACAAATTTAGCAAGGCAACTGAATTCAACGAACTTGAATACAAGACTGCATTATTTACTTAATTTATACACCCCCACCCCCATGAGGATAACAGATATTTCACATATTAGAATGAAAAGCTAACAAAAGCAATGACTAATCTCCTTTAAAATGAATGCATTAAATCGTTGACATCACCATTAAATGAACTGGTTGATATTTCATGATGGAGTAGTGGTGTGCATGACTGACTTGTAACCTAAGGAGTATGGGTTTGAAACCAGTCCAAACCAATGCTCAAAAAGTAGCCTTGATATAATTTTCCAAATTAGAAAGGATTACATGGTGCACCAGATTGTGTTTTCCATTAGTTACTGAAGCTGTTACATAAAAATTTGAAATCTTGCCATTAGGACCAAAGCTGTTACTTGTTTGTCACTTATGTGTGGATAGATGCAGTTCCAGGTATCGAAATACTTCATCAGATCAGCATTTTCACCTTTTTCAAAGGAGTCCTCAGGGCTCCCTTGTTTGAAATTATGTGGTCTTTCTCACCTGTAAAGGCCCTTGCCTATTATTTCATCATTTATTATGAACTTATTACTTGCTTATTACACACCACAATACTAAACATCTATACTAAATGTCTTTAAATTACTACAATAATTTTATAATTCTGTATTTTTTTTCTGATACAAAATTATTGTGACAACATTTTCACATGATCTTATTCAAGATAAGAATTTCCAAAGATAAGATCTGAAATAGCAGCACCTAAACATATTACCACCATGAGCGTTTTCTAATCAACTGCAGGATGATTTTATACATCTAGTAAATTTATTTAGAGATTAAATCACATGCGTGATGTGAATAATTTACACAAGCTATGTCCTTAAGATGCATTACTGAAAGTCAGCAACTTTTCCAAAACTGAATTATACGCATGAAGGTAGATAATTCTGAAGCAAGTTCTCCATCTCTATTTTGATAATTGGACTCCCATTGTAATGTATTTCAGGTGGAAAACAATCTTTTATAAAAGAACAGCAATTTTCCTGTTGACAAATTGTAGGGTATTACAAAAGCAGGGTTTTTGCTGAGAACTGGCAAGTGTATATATAATATTTATTTTTTTTTTAATTTTGACAGCCATTTTATTGTTTGTGCTGCCTTTTCCAAATGCTTTGCTGCCTGGTCAAAATCTTAGCAAAAAATACTGTCAAACATATTAGACACAAATGCCTTGAATGCACTGTATGAACATGATATTATTTTTAAAGTTTTAATTTCTGTATAACACTTAAGTATCTGTGGTGGCAAAGTTTACGATTTTGCTAATCGGGAACCATTTGTGGAACTCTGCTGTGCTTATTAACACCTTTGAACCAAACCTTTGGGCACCATATATACTCAATTTTAAGATAGGTCCACCTGCAAACAACACAGATCCTGATCTACTATCACATAATACACTGACCGATCAAGGTCTATGCAGTTCTGTTAGTACTGATCAGCAGAACAAACAGCATAACCCCTGATGTACTGGCACATTATGGAATAGCAGATCTGGATCTATGTTATTTACAACTGACCAAGACTATGGAGTATATTATATTTTATTATTTAAATATACTGTTGGGAAGCCAGTATTTCCAATCATACAGACAAAGCCGTATGCCACAAAACTATGTCTTCTACAAAGGCCCATAGATTACTGAAAAAATTAAAGGCCATTTAGTTGATTGCTTTTCTAATGTACACCTACATAAAAATCTATATCTTTGTGACTGCCATCCATGAAGTAACATTTGTCATTTTCATGATCACAGCTGTCTTTGGTAAAAATACATTATGATATTAAAACAATAAATGTCTTTAAATTTTTTGGTGTGCCTATTTTAAGCAAAACTATTGAATAGACCAGTTTATAAAGAATCTCCAGAAGTCACGATGTACAAAAATAATCTCTTTTCAGAAATAAATGTCTTTATTCTAAGACCAAGCTCATATAAATTACAATCTTATAGGATTTGAATGTAAAGTTAATACTCCATCATCAACTACACTGTATGATGGATCTTCTATACAGATGTAAAATTCTGCAATTTGGTTCAAAAATTTGATTTTAATTGCAGCTAGCTACACTTCAGTGATTGTGATATTGAAATCACAATTTTGAAGTGGTAAATTTTGCCAGATTTTATTTCTGCACTTACTGCTAAAAATGCCTATATGGTCATATGATCTTATTCAATATAACTTCCTAACCATTTGTTGGTGAAACATTAACTGACACCTAAATATATATAGAACCAAACATAAATTACACCTCATTATAAATAAAACCAGCCTCAACTGATACCTCAATAAAACAAAACCTACCTTAATTGACACTTCAGTATAAAGAAAACCTCTTTTAACTGGCACCTCAATATAAAGCAAACCCACTGTAACCAACACCACAATGTAAAAAAAAAAACAACAAACAACCTTAAACTCAATATAAAGATAACCTACCTTAACTAACACCTCAACAGAAAGGAAACCTGCTTGTGAAAAACACTGCAGAATCTGCTTTTCTTAAATGACCTCTATAGACACCTGCCCACAAAATGCACAATTTTGTGGTCTCTTAACTCGCACTTTTTCAAACATATTTCGCTCTTATCTCCAATGCAGAAATAAAAAAAGACTGAATAACCACAAAAAAAAGAGCAGGAAATGCTCAAAAATGCTTTAAATATTACCAGGCAATGTAACAGATCTGACGAATATTTAACAGACCCTTAAATAGGTAATTTCACATGTGACATGTAAATGGAATGCAAACAGGATATGAAATGAATGCAAACAAAATGAATGCTTTAAAACAAAAAAACAGCGAAAATTAAAAACTGAACAATGAATGATAATGAAAACAACTTAACACTAATCCAATCCTTGAATATCAGAAAATCAATTATTTTTAAGCTGCAGACAAGGTCAAAAGCCCTTTCGTATGATAACAAAGATAAGATTCCTTACACTGAAGTTTTCACCTCTTACAAGCCATCACACTGTTCTTGTTAAATCAGACACAAAGAACTGCTATTGATGTAATGACATAATCATCAGTGGCATTATCTATATGATCTTTATTCAAAGTAAACTAATAAATGGAAGCTGATGACAGATACTTTAAACTTTATTTTTACTTACTGCAGTTTAGGTTCTATTTCATTTTATTGTACATTCTGTGCTATTTCATTTTATTGTACATTCTGTGCTGTCTATTTCATTTTATTGTACATTCCATACCGTCTATTGCTATTTTATTGTACATTCCATGCTATTTCATTTTATTGTACATTCCGTGCTGTCTATTTCATTTTATTGTACATTCTGTGCCATCTATTTCATTTTATTGTACATTCCGTGCTGTCTATTTCATTTTATTGTACATTCTGTGCCATCTATTTCATTTTATTGTACATTCCATGCTATTTCATTTTATTGTACATTCCGTGCCGTCTATTTCATTTTATTGTACATTCCATGCCGTCTATTTCATTTTATTGTACATTCTGTGCCATCTATTTCATTTTATTGTACATTCCGTGCCGTCTATTTCATTTTATTGTACATTCTGTGCTGTCTATTTCATTTTATTGTCCATTCTGTGCCATCTATTGCATTTTATGTTGTTGTTGTTGTTGTTGTTATGGGGCTTAACGCCATTTTTCAGCACATGATAGGCTATACATGGCCGCCAGTATTAATGGTGGAGGAAGAAACCGGGAAATCCCCAGAAAGAACAACCGACCCACGAGAAGCTACTGGCAAGCTTTCTCACATATCCACATTCTCTGAATCCTTGACTCAAATCCACGCAGACAGAGGTGAGATGGCAGTGATCCGTAATGGAGAGCGCTTTAGACCACTCGGCCACTCGGGGTCCCTTGCATTTTATGTATTGCTATTTTATTGTACATTCCATATCTACTGCATTTTATGTACTGCTATTTCATTATGTCACACTTAATAAATAAGATATAAAAACTACAGTTCTCCAATTTACAATCAAAACTGGAAAACGTGACTTTAGTTAATCAAATACATTTCTATTTTAGCATTAGCAAACATGAAAGGAAACAACAGATGGAATTGATAAACAATCTGAATGCATTTCTGTGATCATAAATAAAAATCAATTTGACAGATGAAATGCAGACTTGAATGGAATACAAACAGAAGATAAACAAAATGCAAATTTGTCAAATTACCATTTCAGAGTCTGTATCCCCTGATATTGATAGGTAAATTAAAACTACTTTGGCCAATTTCAACCCAAGCTGAAGCCTGGTACATAGGTGATGGGGAAAG